>OX359265.1:6510107-6525976 GCA_947179155.2 Hedera helix | reverse complement strand
TACGGGCCAAAGAGAACTTTCACCACGTGCCATAAAAGACACCGAACAGATGTATCGCCTTTAACCTAATATATCGCCTTTAACCTATCATCTGTTCAACAAATATATCACATCTGTGCCCCCGACCACAGATATTCACAACAGCTTGATTCTTGATGATTAGTACAAATAATAGTGATACAATTGATGAACAGAAGAAACAGGATAAACAATAAGTATCGGAAGTTTACTTTGTGCAGATTCAAATAATGTCCAAATTGTCAACATGATGTGGAGTGAAATTTAAAAATGTTATTCAAGATTCTCAGTTCAGAATAACGGTTACAGTTCAATAGAAAGATTCAGAAAATAGGAAGGTTCAGTTGAAATAATGAAGTTCAACTATTATGGAACATATAATATTTTCAGGAATTATAGAAGCAATAGTTCCATAATAAGTTTCGATTCAGGAGTATGAAAGAAAATAATATCCCTTACCGTAGCAAGTTCAAGAGTGTAAAAAAATGACATTTCTTACCTTAACACGTGACTGGATATTGATTTAAATGAGATTGATCAACCTATATATTTATAATAAAATTAGTAATTACAACATGTAAACTTCAAAGTGTATGATAACTCATATATTATGAACTATCAAAATTATATATATTTAACATAATTTTTGTAGTATAAAATACCAACTTTAAAATAGTTTTAAAAATAATATTCCAAAATAAATCTTCTAAATAAAGCTTTTAAAAATGAATCTTCTCAAAGAAGAGTCTTCTAAAGGAAGATTTGTGAATACCGTGAAAAATAGAAATTTATAAAATTACTACTCTTTAATAAAAGACTTACTTGAAAAATTCCTGCACTCCTTTTGGCTTTCAAACACTCAAAATAGCCTTACTATTCTCAGAGAAAACTCATAAAATTCTTATAGAAAAATTTTATGTTTTAGGTGTGATTTTTCTATTCAGCTGAACAAGCTATTTATAGGAGAAAAGAGGTTACTATGCGTGGTAGGTGAACTAAAAAAAATTTCAGCAGAGGCTGCGCAAACGTTTTTAAAAATTTTCAATACTTGCACAGTAACTTTAAAATTTTCAAAAAGTGAACAGTAATGAACAGTAACTTTTGTCGGCAGATGAACAGTAACTTTCCCGAGATGAACAGTGACTTCCGTCAGTGAATAGTTACTTTTCCGGGAATGAATAGTAAATTCCGGGAGTGAATAGTAACTTTTGAAAAATAAAATTTTTTATTTTTCCTGTGGGTCCAACATATAAAATGAAATAATGCTACAACAATAATGTAATAAACACGTTACAGATTATTATTAATTTAATAATATAAATTACAGTATATTTGCAACTGTGACAATTATTAGGTTCAATAATTTTAAAAACAGTGCAGCAACAATTATTGACTCAATGATATAAAATACAGTGTAATGACAATTATTAAATCAATAATGCAAAATACTGTGTAGCAACGATAATTGAATTGATAATATAAAATATTATGCAGTGACAATTATTGATGAAATGATGCGCAACAGTTACGGTGTCAATTATCAGACCAATAATATGAGACACTGTGCAATACCGTGTGCTACTGTAGAGTACCGTGTGCTACAGAAAATATCATAAATTACCGTATGCTACTATTCTTTTATCACCGGTATTTTAACAGTTAACACCGTTGACTATTTTTATTTAAAAAGGTTACTTCTGTCGTTTTCTATATCCGACAAATATTCCGTTGTGGGGTCCACCAATAATTAGTTATTTCGGCGCCGTCGTACGGCCCGAATATTCCCCGACAAAACGAATATTGTCCGACAAAAATAAAATTTTCACATAACATCCTTAACTTTCAATTTCGTTAATTTAACCACTTACTGTTTCAGGAAAAATATATATGAAGAAAAATTAATTTTTATATTTCATAAAATTCGGGGTCTTACAACCTCCCCTCCTTATGAAATTTCGTCCCCGAAATTGACGTACCGGGCATTTCAAAGTTATCCTCCTGATTTCCAGATGCCATACTAAACTGTGGTCACAAAATAAATGTTAGTTCAAATAAACTGACTCATCACTTCATGTCCCTATATTCAAATCAACTTATTAGATAATAAAATCTAATTTAGGTAGGACACACTAGTGACTGATTCTATTCGTCTCTCCCCTCCTAGTTCTAACCCCAGATCTCCATTAAAGACCATATCCCTAAGCTCTGATGCCAACTGTGACGCCCCCAAATCTAGGCCCACACAACCCAAACTTGAGTCGTCAAAAGACTACAACAAAATTATTACAACAAAGCACAACGTACAACAATACCGTGTATAATAATACACAACTAAGTCTTCACTATTATTGCCACACTATTTTACAACACGTGAAGACTATAATATATATCCCTCGGACTCCCACTCCATTCCCCGGCTAGACCCAGCTACGTTCTCATATCCTGTTGAAAAATAATGGAACAAAAGGGTGAGCTCAAATAGCCCAGTAAGAAATATCATGACTAAGATAATGACGAATAAATTATCATTAGCCTTCAACAGGTGAGTTCTTAATAGAATACAATAGACTACAAGGTTTATATCAAAAACTGCAGTTAAATTCTTAAACAATGTTCAGATCAATAATAGCGGCGGAATGAGCAATCTATTAGAAGAATAATGTAGACTATAATGTCCACGCGCTTCTCTTTTTCGTAAAAACATCATCAACTTTTATCATCTGAAATACCATTAGTCAAGATAATACAAATTCACAGTTCCTGGTCATAATCATGCAAATCAACAGTTCATCTATGCATTACGGGCCAAAGAGAACATTCAATATAGCATCAGCGGTCATGATTATACCAGATTCAGCCTTTGGTCATAATCATACCAAACAACAGTTCATCTATGCACTACGGGCCAAAGAGAACTTTCAATATAACAACAACGGTCATGATTATACCAGATTCAGCCTTTGGTCATAATCATACCAAACAACAGTTCATCTATGCACTACGGGCCAAAGAGAACTTTCACCACGTGCCATAAAAGACACCGAACAGATGTATCGCCTTTAACCTAATATATCGCCTTTAACCTATCATCTGTTCAACAAATATATCACATCTGTGCCCCCGACCACAGATATTCACAACAGCTTGATTCTTGATGATTAGTACAAATAATAGTGATACAATTGATGAACAGAAGAAACAGGATAAACAATAAGTATCGGAAGTTTACTTTGTGCAGATTCAAATAATGTCCAAATTGTCAACATGATGTGGAGTGAAATTTAAAAATGTTATTCAAGATTCTCAGTTCAGAATAACGGTTACAGTTCAATAGAAAGATTCAGAAAATAGGAAGGTTCAGTTGAAATAATGAAGTTCAACTATTATGGAACATATAATATTTTCAGGAATTATAGAAGCAATAGTTCCATAATAAGTTTCGATTCAGGAGTATGAAAGAAAATAATATCCCTTACCGTAGCAAGTTCAAGAGTGTAAAAAAATGACATTTCTTACCTTAACACGTGACTGGATATTGATTTAAATGAGATTGATCAACCTATATATTTATAATAAAATTAGTAATTACAACATGTAAACTTCAAAGTGTATGATAACTCATATATTATGAACTATCAAAATTATATATATTTAACATAATTTTTGTAGTATAAAATACCAACTTTAAAATAGTTTTAAAAATAATATTCCAAAATAAATCTTCTAAATAAAGCTTTTAAAAATGAATCTTCTCAAAGAAGAGTCTTCTAAAGGAAGATTTGTGAATACCGTGAAAAATAGAAATTTATAAAATTACTACTCTTTAATAAAAGACTTACTTGAAAAATTCCTGCACTCCTTTTGGCTTTCAAACACTCAAAATAGCCTTACTATTCTCAGAGAAAACTCATAAAATTCTTATAGAAAAATTTTATGTTTTAGGTGTGATTTTTCTATTCAGCTGAACAAGCTATTTATAGGAGAAAAGAGGTTACTATGCGTGGTAGGTGAACTAAAAAAAATTTCAGCAGAGGCTGCGCAAACGTTTTTAAAAATTTTCAATACTTGCACAGTAACTTTAAAATTTTCAAAAAGTGAACAGTAATGAACAGTAACTTTTGTCGGCAGATGAACAGTAACTTTCCCGAGATGAACAGTGACTTCCGTCAGTGAATAGTTACTTTTCCGGGAATGAATAGTAAATTCCGGGAGTGAATAGTAACTTTTGAAAAATAAAATTTTTTATTTTTCCTGTGGGTCCAACATATAAAATGAAATAATGCTACAACAATAATGTAATAAACACGTTACAGATTATTATTAATTTAATAATATAAATTACAGTATATTTGCAACTGTGACAATTATTAGGTTCAATAATTTTAAAAACAGTGCAGCAACAATTATTGACTCAATGATATAAAATACAGTGTAATGACAATTATTAAATCAATAATGCAAAATACTGTGTAGCAACGATAATTGAATTGATAATATAAAATATTATGCAGTGACAATTATTGATGAAATGATGCGCAACAGTTACGGTGTCAATTATCAGACCAATAATATGAGACACTGTGCAATACCGTGTGCTACTGTAGAGTACCGTGTGCTACAGAAAATATCATAAATTACCGTATGCTACTATTCTTTTATCACCGGTATTTTAACAGTTAACACCGTTGACTATTTTTATTTAAAAAGGTTACTTCTGTCGTTTTCTATATCCGACAAATATTCCGTTGTGGGGTCCACCAATAATTAGTTATTTCGGCGCCGTCGTACGGCCCGAATATTCCCCGACAAAACGAATATTGTCCGACAAAAATAAAATTTTCACATAACATCCTTAACTTTCAATTTCGTTAATTTAACCACTTACTGTTTCAGGAAAAATATATATGAAGAAAAATTAATTTTTATATTTCATAAAATTCGGGGTCTTACAACCTCCCCTCCTTATGAAATTTCGTCCCCGAAATTGACGTACCGGGCATTTCAAAGTTATCCTCCTGATTTCCAGATGCCATACTAAACTGTGGTCACAAAATAAATGTTAGTTCAAATAAACTGACTCATCACTTCATGTCCCTATATTCAAATCAACTTATTAGATAATAAAATCTAATTTAGGTAGGACACACTAGTGACTGATTCTATTCGTCTCTCCCCTCCTAGTTCTAACCCCAGATCTCCATTAAAGACCATATCCCTAAGCTCTGATGCCAACTGTGACGCCCCCAAATCTAGGCCCACACAACCCAAACTTGAGTCGTCAAAAGACTACAACAAAATTATTACAACAAAGCACAACGTACAACAATACCGTGTATAATAATACACAACTAAGTCTTCACTATTATTGCCACACTATTTTACAACACGTGAAGACTATAATATATATCCCTCGGACTCCCACTCCATTCCCCGGCTAGACCCAGCTACGTTCTCATATCCTGTTGAAAAATAATGGAACAAAAGGGTGAGCTCAAATAGCCCAGTAAGAAATATCATGACTAAGATAATGACGAATAAATTATCATTAGCCTTCAACAGGTGAGTTCTTAATAGAATACAATAGACTACAAGGTTTATATCAAAAACTGCAGTTAAATTCTTAAACAATGTTCAGATCAATAATAGCGGCGGAATGAGCAATCTATTAGAAGAATAATGTAGACTATAATGTCCACGCGCTTCTCTTTTTCGTAAAAACATCATCAACTTTTATCATCTGAAATACCATTAGTCAAGATAATACAAATTCACAGTTCCTGGTCATAATCATGCAAATCAACAGTTCATCTATGCATTACGGGCCAAAGAGAACATTCAATATAGCATCAGCGGTCATGATTATACCAGATTCAGCCTTTGGTCATAATCATACCAAACAACAGTTCATCTATGCACTACGGGCCAAAGAGAACTTTCAATATAACAACAACGGTCATGATTATACCAGATTCAGCCTTTGGTCATAATCATACCAAACAACAGTTCATCTATGCACTACGGGCCAAAGAGAACTTTCACCACGTGCCATAAAAGACACCGAACAGATGTATCGCCTTTAACCTAATATATCGCCTTTAACCTATCATCTGTTCAACAAATATATCACATCTGTGCCCCCGACCACAGATATTCACAACAGCTTGATTCTTGATGATTAGTACAAATAATAGTGATACAATTGATGAACAGAAGAAACAGGATAAACAATAAGTATCGGAAGTTTACTTTGTGCAGATTCAAATAATGTCCAAATTGTCAACATGATGTGGAGTGAAATTTAAAAATGTTATTCAAGATTCTCAGTTCAGAATAACGGTTACAGTTCAATAGAAAGATTCAGAAAATAGGAAGGTTCAGTTGAAATAATGAAGTTCAACTATTATGGAACATATAATATTTTCAGGAATTATAGAAGCAATAGTTCCATAATAAGTTTCGATTCAGGAGTATGAAAGAAAATAATATCCCTTACCGTAGCAAGTTCAAGAGTGTAAAAAAATGACATTTCTTACCTTAACACGTGACTGGATATTGATTTAAATGAGATTGATCAACCTATATATTTATAATAAAATTAGTAATTACAACATGTAAACTTCAAAGTGTATGATAACTCATATATTATGAACTATCAAAATTATATATATTTAACATAATTTTTGTAGTATAAAATACCAACTTTAAAATAGTTTTAAAAATAATATTCCAAAATAAATCTTCTAAATAAAGCTTTTAAAAATGAATCTTCTCAAAGAAGAGTCTTCTAAAGGAAGATTTGTGAATACCGTGAAAAATAGAAATTTATAAAATTACTACTCTTTAATAAAAGACTTACTTGAAAAATTCCTGCACTCCTTTTGGCTTTCAAACACTCAAAATAGCCTTACTATTCTCAGAGAAAACTCATAAAATTCTTATAGAAAAATTTTATGTTTTAGGTGTGATTTTTCTATTCAGCTGAACAAGCTATTTATAGGAGAAAAGAGGTTACTATGCGTGGTAGGTGAACTAAAAAAAATTTCAGCAGAGGCTGCGCAAACGTTTTTAAAAATTTTCAATACTTGCACAGTAACTTTAAAATTTTCAAAAAGTGAACAGTAATGAACAGTAACTTTTGTCGGCAGATGAACAGTAACTTTCCCGAGATGAACAGTGACTTCCGTCAGTGAATAGTTACTTTTCCGGGAATGAATAGTAAATTCCGGGAGTGAATAGTAACTTTTGAAAAATAAAATTTTTTATTTTTCCTGTGGGTCCAACATATAAAATGAAATAATGCTACAACAATAATGTAATAAACACGTTACAGATTATTATTAATTTAATAATATAAATTACAGTATATTTGCAACTGTGACAATTATTAGGTTCAATAATTTTAAAAACAGTGCAGCAACAATTATTGACTCAATGATATAAAATACAGTGTAATGACAATTATTAAATCAATAATGCAAAATACTGTGTAGCAACGATAATTGAATTGATAATATAAAATATTATGCAGTGACAATTATTGATGAAATGATGCGCAACAGTTACGGTGTCAATTATCAGACCAATAATATGAGACACTGTGCAATACCGTGTGCTACTGTAGAGTACCGTGTGCTACAGAAAATATCATAAATTACCGTATGCTACTATTCTTTTATCACCGGTATTTTAACAGTTAACACCGTTGACTATTTTTATTTAAAAAGGTTACTTCTGTCGTTTTCTATATCCGACAAATATTCCGTTGTGGGGTCCACCAATAATTAGTTATTTCGGCGCCGTCGTACGGCCCGAATATTCCCCGACAAAACGAATATTGTCCGACAAAAATAAAATTTTCACATAACATCCTTAACTTTCAATTTCGTTAATTTAACCACTTACTGTTTCAGGAAAAATATATATGAAGAAAAATTAATTTTTATATTTCATAAAATTCGGGGTCTTACAACCTCCCCTCCTTATGAAATTTCGTCCCCGAAATTGACGTACCGGGCATTTCAAAGTTATCCTCCTGATTTCCAGATGCCATACTAAACTGTGGTCACAAAATAAATGTTAGTTCAAATAAACTGACTCATCACTTCATGTCCCTATATTCAAATCAACTTATTAGATAATAAAATCTAATTTAGGTAGGACACACTAGTGACTGATTCTATTCGTCTCTCCCCTCCTAGTTCTAACCCCAGATCTCCATTAAAGACCATATCCCTAAGCTCTGATGCCAACTGTGACGCCCCCAAATCTAGGCCCACACAACCCAAACTTGAGTCGTCAAAAGACTACAACAAAATTATTACAACAAAGCACAACGTACAACAATACCGTGTATAATAATACACAACTAAGTCTTCACTATTATTGCCACACTATTTTACAACACGTGAAGACTATAATATATATCCCTCGGACTCCCACTCCATTCCCCGGCTAGACCCAGCTACGTTCTCATATCCTGTTGAAAAATAATGGAACAAAAGGGTGAGCTCAAATAGCCCAGTAAGAAATATCATGACTAAGATAATGACGAATAAATTATCATTAGCCTTCAACAGGTGAGTTCTTAATAGAATACAATAGACTACAAGGTTTATATCAAAAACTGCAGTTAAATTCTTAAACAATGTTCAGATCAATAATAGCGGCGGAATGAGCAATCTATTAGAAGAATAATGTAGACTATAATGTCCACGCGCTTCTCTTTTTCGTAAAAACATCATCAACTTTTATCATCTGAAATACCATTAGTCAAGATAATACAAATTCACAGTTCCTGGTCATAATCATGCAAATCAACAGTTCATCTATGCATTACGGGCCAAAGAGAACATTCAATATAGCATCAGCGGTCATGATTATACCAGATTCAGCCTTTGGTCATAATCATACCAAACAACAGTTCATCTATGCACTACGGGCCAAAGAGAACTTTCAATATAACAACAACGGTCATGATTATACCAGATTCAGCCTTTGGTCATAATCATACCAAACAACAGTTCATCTATGCACTACGGGCCAAAGAGAACTTTCACCACGTGCCATAAAAGACACCGAACAGATGTATCGCCTTTAACCTAATATATCGCCTTTAACCTATCATCTGTTCAACAAATATATCACATCTGTGCCCCCGACCACAGATATTCACAACAGCTTGATTCTTGATGATTAGTACAAATAATAGTGATACAATTGATGAACAGAAGAAACAGGATAAACAATAAGTATCGGAAGTTTACTTTGTGCAGATTCAAATAATGTCCAAATTGTCAACATGATGTGGAGTGAAATTTAAAAATGTTATTCAAGATTCTCAGTTCAGAATAACGGTTACAGTTCAATAGAAAGATTCAGAAAATAGGAAGGTTCAGTTGAAATAATGAAGTTCAACTATTATGGAACATATAATATTTTCAGGAATTATAGAAGCAATAGTTCCATAATAAGTTTCGATTCAGGAGTATGAAAGAAAATAATATCCCTTACCGTAGCAAGTTCAAGAGTGTAAAAAAATGACATTTCTTACCTTAACACGTGACTGGATATTGATTTAAATGAGATTGATCAACCTATATATTTATAATAAAATTAGTAATTACAACATGTAAACTTCAAAGTGTATGATAACTCATATATTATGAACTATCAAAATTATATATATTTAACATAATTTTTGTAGTATAAAATACCAACTTTAAAATAGTTTTAAAAATAATATTCCAAAATAAATCTTCTAAATAAAGCTTTTAAAAATGAATCTTCTCAAAGAAGAGTCTTCTAAAGGAAGATTTGTGAATACCGTGAAAAATAGAAATTTATAAAATTACTACTCTTTAATAAAAGACTTACTTGAAAAATTCCTGCACTCCTTTTGGCTTTCAAACACTCAAAATAGCCTTACTATTCTCAGAGAAAACTCATAAAATTCTTATAGAAAAATTTTATGTTTTAGGTGTGATTTTTCTATTCAGCTGAACAAGCTATTTATAGGAGAAAAGAGGTTACTATGCGTGGTAGGTGAACTAAAAAAAATTTCAGCAGAGGCTGCGCAAACGTTTTTAAAAATTTTCAATACTTGCACAGTAACTTTAAAATTTTCAAAAAGTGAACAGTAATGAACAGTAACTTTTGTCGGCAGATGAACAGTAACTTTCCCGAGATGAACAGTGACTTCCGTCAGTGAATAGTTACTTTTCCGGGAATGAATAGTAAATTCCGGGAGTGAATAGTAACTTTTGAAAAATAAAATTTTTTATTTTTCCTGTGGGTCCAACATATAAAATGAAATAATGCTACAACAATAATGTAATAAACACGTTACAGATTATTATTAATTTAATAATATAAATTACAGTATATTTGCAACTGTGACAATTATTAGGTTCAATAATTTTAAAAACAGTGCAGCAACAATTATTGACTCAATGATATAAAATACAGTGTAATGACAATTATTAAATCAATAATGCAAAATACTGTGTAGCAACGATAATTGAATTGATAATATAAAATATTATGCAGTGACAATTATTGATGAAATGATGCGCAACAGTTACGGTGTCAATTATCAGACCAATAATATGAGACACTGTGCAATACCGTGTGCTACTGTAGAGTACCGTGTGCTACAGAAAATATCATAAATTACCGTATGCTACTATTCTTTTATCACCGGTATTTTAACAGTTAACACCGTTGACTATTTTTATTTAAAAAGGTTACTTCTGTCGTTTTCTATATCCGACAAATATTCCGTTGTGGGGTCCACCAATAATTAGTTATTTCGGCGCCGTCGTACGGCCCGAATATTCCCCGACAAAACGAATATTGTCCGACAAAAATAAAATTTTCACATAACATCCTTAACTTTCAATTTCGTTAATTTAACCACTTACTGTTTCAGGAAAAATATATATGAAGAAAAATTAATTTTTATATTTCATAAAATTCGGGGTCTTACACCTTTCCATGGAGAAACACGTAAGAATACATGATCTCCGACGTTGAAACTTTCGTCTCTCCGATGAAGATCAGCATAACTCTTTTGTCGTTCTTGTGCGGTCTGTATTCGTTGTCGGATCATTTGGATCTTTTCGGTCGTCAAGCGTACCAACTCGGGTCCCAACAATTTTGCTTCTCCTACCTCATTCCAACATATTGGAGAGCGACACTTCCTTCCATACAATGCCTCGAATGGAGTCATGCCTATGCTTGCTTGGTAACTGTTGTTGTAAGAAAATTTCACCAACGGCAAGTACTTATCCCAACTTCCTTTGAAGTCTAATACACAAAGTCTCAAAAGATCTTCGAGGGTCTGGATCGTCCTTTCCGATTGTCCGTCCGTTTGAGGATGGTATGCAGAACTAAAACGTAGTTCAGTGCCCATAGCTTTTTGTAGACTGATCCAAAAGCGTGAAGTGAATCTAGGATCTCGATCAGAAACTATGGAAACTGGCATGCCATGCAATCTCACGATCTCATTTATGTACATACCGGCAAGACGTTCAAGTGAAAAGTTTTCTCGTATAGGCAAGAAATGAGCAGATTTGGTCAATCTATCTACGATCACCCAAATTGCATCTAAGCCTTGAGAAACTTTTGGAAGACCCGTCACGAAGTCCATATTGATGTGTTCCCACTTCCATTCGGGAACTTCAAGTGATTGTAATGGACCTTTAGGAACTTGATGCTCTGTCTTGACACGTTGACAAGTTAGGCACCTTGAGATAAACTCCGCAATCTCTCTTTTCATATTGTTCCACCAAAATGTATGTCGAAGATCTCGATACATCTTGGTACCTCCTGGGTGGATTGCAAACGGCGTGTTGTGTGCCTCCATCATGATTTTATGCTTTAATTCAGGATCGTTAGGAACACAGAGTCGAGAGTTAACTCGAAGTATTCCTTTCTCGTCGATTCTTGCTTCGGGAATGGCACCTTCTTGTACTTTCTTTATCATGTTTATCAGTTCCGGATCGGTAGCTTGAGCAGCTTTAATTTTATCGATTAAAGTTGGTTCTACTCGCACGTGAGCAATCTTCGAGCGGGTCCCTGGTGTCTTTAGCTCTATCTCCATCTTTTGCAAGTCGTACAAAATACACTTTTGTGTTGTCAGCAGTGCACTTGTACTTGCATAAGATTTTCTGCTCAAAGCGTCAGCTACAACGTTCGCCTTTCCCGGGTGATACTGGATTGTGTGGTCATAATCCTTTAACAGCTCAAGCCAACGTCGTTGTCGCATGTTGAGTTCCTTCTGGGTGAAGAAATACTTGAGACTTTTATGATCCGTATAGATATCCACTTTTTCTCCGTACAAGTAATGTCTCCAAATCTTCTACGCGAAAACGACTGCTGCCAACTCTAGATCATAAGTAGGATAATTTTTCTCATAATCTTTGAGTTGTCGAGAGGCATAGGCTATAACATTTCCATGTTGCATAAGGACACAGCCTAGACCTTTGCCAAAAGCATCGCTGTAGATAACAAATTCTCCTGATCCTGATGGTATGGTCAGAACAGGAGCTGAAACAAGTCTCCTCTTGAGTTCTTGAAAACTCTTCTCGCATTCCTCGCTCGATATAAGTTTTGTACTAGAATGAATGATACCGATATCTAGTAATTAAACTTTCAACTCTTGGTGTTCTATGGGAGCCATTTGGTATGGGACTTTAAAAATGGGCTTAGTGCCGGGTTCAAGATCGATACAGAATTCAATTTCATGGTTTGGGGTAAGCCAGAAAGTTCCTCAGAAAAAACGTCAGGAAACTCATTAACAATGGGAATATCATTCAAGTTTGACGTGTTTTTGTTCAAATCAGTGACATGAGCTAAAAAGGCTTGACATCCGTTTTTCAATAAACGAATGGCTTTATGGCTAGAAATAACAGTTATAGATTTCAATGGTTTAGTTGCTTGAATTTGCATGACAGGTTGATTAGGAATATGAAAACTAATAATCTTATGAAAACAATCAATTTTAGCATGATGGGTAGTCAACCAATCAATTCCTAAAATCACATCAAATTCATGCATCTCCAAAGAAATAAGGTCAACAGGTAATGTGAGGTTGTTGATTTGAACTAGGCAAGATTTATAGACAGTAGATGTAATGGTAATTTCTCGTAATGGGGTTTCAACTGATAAGTCAAAGTCCAAGTTTTCAGGAGTTAAGTTTAAACGCTGAGCACATGCAGGTGAGATAAAAGAATGGGTAGAGCCAGTATCTAACAAAGCGTAGACTTCACGAGAATTTATGAATAGCTTACCGATTATCACTTCATTCGGTTCTTGACTGTTATCGTCAAATCGAATCCCGAGTACTTCATTCGGATCTTCACGTATTTCAACCATAAGAATACCACTAAATAATTCTCTAACGAATTGTTTCTCAAATTCCTCAACTTCATCAGTAGTAACGTACCAATGATTTCTATAAGAATAGTATTTTCGATAGACTGCAGTTTCCACGATAGCGACTAACTTAACCTGAATTCCTCTAAATTGTAATGCCCAAAAGTATAGAAACATCATTTTTAAATAATCTTGAAAATCATAGCTGGAACACTATAAATCCCAAAGACTGATATGAAAAGTCCATATATTCTGATCCTTTGTTATCGAGCATAACCAAGTGATATGATCCTTCCAATTAGTGAGCAGATTAAAGGCAATAATTTCTGCAAGTTCATTACATTCTATAATTGCTTCTAAGAAAGGATCTGGAACGACTGCAATAGAGCTTTCACTTTCATCCTTACTGGATAGAACACGCATAATTTTTGCCTTAGGCAAAAGATTCAACTCCGAGTTTGTAGAAGAATTGTTTGTGGCCTCTACATTCGCTTCGGCTACTCCGTAGTTAACCTCCTGATTTCCAGATGCCATACTTTACTCTGGTCACAAAATAATTGTTAGTTTAAACAAACTGACTCATCACTTCAAATCGATTCGTTAGATAAAAAATAAATCTAATTTAGGTAGGACACACTAGTGATTGATTCTATTCGTCTCTCCCCTCCTAGTTCTAACCCCAGATCTCCATTAAAGACCATATCCCTAAGCTCTGATGCCAACTGTGACGCCCCCAAATCTGGGCCCACACAGCCCAAACTTGAGTCGTCAAAATACTACAACAAAATTATTACAACAAAGCACAACGTACAACAATACAGTGTATAATAATACACAACTAAGTCTTCACTATTATTGCCACACTATTTTACAAAACGTGAAGACTATGATAACTATTCCTCGGACCCTCACTCCATTCCCCGGCTAAACCCTGTTATGTTTTCATCTCCTGTTGAAAAACAATGGAACAAAAGAAAGGGTGAGCTCAAATAGCCCAGTAAAGAATATCATGACTAAGATAATGACGAATAAATTATCATTAGTCTTCAACAGTTGAGTTCTTGATAGAATACAATAGACTACAAGGTTTATATCAAAAACTGCAGTTAAATTCTTAAACAACGTTCAGATCAATAATAGCAGCGGAATGAGTAATCTATTAGAAGAATAATGCAGACTATAATGTCCACTCGGTTCTCTTTTTAGGAAAAACATCATCAACTTTTATCATCTGAAATATCATTAGTCAAGATAATACAAATTCACAGTTCCTGATCATAATCATGCAGATCAACAGTTCATCTTTGCACTACGGGCCAAAGACATTCAATATAACACCAACGGTCATGATTATACCAGATTCAACCTTTGGACATAATCATACCAAACAACAGTTCATCTTTGCACTACGGGTCAAAGAGAACATTCACCACGTGCCATAAAAGACACCGAACAGATGTATCGCCTTTAACCTATTATATCGCCTTTAACCTATCATCTGTTCAACAAATATATCACATCTGTGCCCCCGGCCACAGATATTCACAACAGCTTAATTTTTGGATGATTAGAATGATATAAATGATGAACAGAAGAAATAGGATAACAATAAGTATCGGAAGTTTACTTTGTACAGATTCAAATAATATCCAAATTGTCAACATGATGTGGAGTGAAATTTAAAAATGATATTCAAGATCCACAGTTCAGAATAACGGTTACAATTCAATAGAAAGGTTCACGTAAATAGGAAGGTTCAGTTGAAATAATGAAGTTCAACTATTATGGAACATATAATATTTTCAGGAATTATAGAAGCAATAGTTCCATAATAAATTTCGATTTAGGAGTATGAAAGAAAATAATATCCCTTACCGTAGCAGGTTTGATTAACAAAAGGTGAAGGAAATTAATACAAAGGGTTATTCACCAACAGGCGGCAATCCGCTCCGTAAGGTTATTCCCACAATTTAATAGAATTTGAGTACAAAGAGTTATTCACCAAACAGGCGGCAATCCGCTCCGTAAGGTTATTCTCAGAGATTAATAATGAATGAATACGAAAGGTTATTCACCAACAGGCGGCAATTCGCTCCGTAAGGTTATTCCCACAATTTAATAGAATTTGAGTACAAAGAGTTATTCACCAAACAGGCGGCAATCCGCTCCGTAAGGTTATTCTCAGAGATTAATAATGAATGAATACGAAAGGTTATTCACCAACAGGCGGCAATCCGCTCCGTAAGGTTATTCCCACAATTTAATACATGGAAATAAAAGGCACGTCTTATGAGTAAGGAAGAAACAATATTATTATCGAGAATCAAATAATGATAATCCCTTACCATAGTATGTTTGAATAATGGAAGATGAAAAAGATGGTATCCCTTACCTCAACACGTGACTGGATATTGATTTAAATGAGGTTGATAATTTGAACAGTACACGTATACTTATAGATCTTCACAAATACTCAA
>OX359265.1:6400107-6505107 GCA_947179155.2 Hedera helix | reverse complement strand
CTTGTAAGACATAAAATCAAGTTTAAATCATTAAAAGTTGTCTCTTAATGAATTTTTTTTGATATTTTTTGTATATAAATATATTAAACTGTTGAACATTGATTGGTTAAATTTGATGATAAGAAATAATGTATAAGGGCTGTATTAGACAGACTCTACGATCAAGACTCTACGATCAAGACAACCAAACGTAGAATGGACTCTACGATTTTGGCCAAGAAGACTCTACGACCAACAGACTATGTTCTAAGTAAGAAGCCGTAGAACGAACTCTACGTTCAACAGTCTAACTGTAGAGTAAACTCTACGATGACAATAAGAGATGATCCTTTACAGATCAATCACAACAGCAAGGATATTCGTAGAGTTGATCATGGAGGGTCGTTGAGCAAAAAGGGAAGAAACATCACGACTCTCAGATCAGAAGCTATTTCGTTCAAGAATTCAATCTTCATTGACATAATCAAAAAACTTTTGCAAATCGATCAAAGTCAGAAAAGTCAGGGGACTGACCCAAGCACACTATGCAACAGAAAGAAGACTTTCAAGGCAGAAAAGTCAGAGGATTATGTCCTATCAGTCCTATAGTATGGAAGGACCAACCGACTCTATGAAAGTTGGTAGGAACCTACGACTGACATATCTGTCCCCAAGGAAAAAGAAAACAACCTTCCATGGACTAACAGGTCAGATCAAATAAAAACTCATCAGAGCTTTAATGAGCTATATTAATATAATATACAGCAGCTCTCCTCTGTGAGGTAACGGAAAGAAACAAAAGCTCAAGCAGATGTTCCAACGGGAAGAAAACTGAAGCCCTCACTTTTTAAATACCAGGATCGGCAAAAGAAAAAAGAAGCGAATTACACAAGAAAAATACGCAAGAAGTTGAAAAAGATCAAACTGATAAGAAAGCTTGCATTGCTACTAAGTCCTTCGAAAACTCAAGCTAAAAGCAACTTAGTATCACATCCAAATCTACATCACTCCAGGAGAGTTCTTTGTGAACTAGAGTATCCAAGTCTGTTAGATTTGTAGAGTTCTTAGTGAACTAGAGTTCCAAGACTGCTGGTCTTGAAGGAGTCTTAGTGATTCTAAAATTGTAAAAGTATCCTTAGTGGATTTGCTGCTGGAAAAGCAGAACAGTGGAGTAGGAGTCTTGTGAGCTCTGAACCACTTAAAACCTGGAGTCTTTCTAATTGTGTCTTTTAAATTGCTATATCTGCCATATATTTGCTTGTTGAATTTTTACTTTAACATATCAAGAGAGGGGTAACTAAATCGTATTCCGCTGTGTTTAACTTATTGATTAGGTATTAATTAAAGCAAGATCGTTAAAGTAAAAGAAAATTTTAAAAGTATCTATTCACCCCCCCCCCCTTCTAGATATCTATCGTGTCATTGGGAACTAACATAAACAATATTATCTACTCGTTTTTATTAAATTGAATTTTTAAAATTATTAAATAAAATTTCACCCTTTAAAATAATAAAATAATGTCATTAAGAGGCAACTCACTTTTTAGTTATCAAATAATTTTTTTAGATTTAGATATTATTTCATTCTGATGCTTTAATTTATTAAAATATACTAACTATTCAGATTTTAATTATTTAATTTTATCAAACACCACCTAAACTTTATTATAAAACGGACCAACATATGGTGAAAGACTAAGGGGCTATCTGTTTACAACTTAATGCATCTGAATGATTGAATCAGTCAGTCATTCAGTACATTCATTTTGAATAAAAATCTACTAAATGGCTGAATCGGTTAAAATTTTGAATTTAGTGGCTAAGTCTAATTTTCTTAAGTGAATGACTAAGTACAACAACTGAGTGAAGTATTTTATATTTAATAATTTTTTTACAATATTAACTATTATATTAAGTAATATTAAATAAATTTACAATAACTTTCACTTTTTTTAGAGGGGTAAAATAAAAATCTGTTATTCAGATGTTTCAGGTATGTCAATTATCAAATAATTTTTTTTCACTCAATATTCAGAATTATATTCTATTTAGCTCATTCAAATTATTTTAATATTCAAAATTATTTCATTCAGTTTTATCAAACACTCCCTACGGTTATGTTTGTTTACTTCTTAATACCCCTTAACAGTTCCACATCTGAATCGGTAAGAGAATAAAGTTGTTTGTTAAAATTTTATTTGTCTCTTAATATCTCTTAATCTGTAAAACATAAAATCAAGTCTAAATCATTAAAAGTTGTCTCTCAATAAATTTTTTTTTGGATATTTTTTGTATATAAATACATTAAACAATATTATCTACTCCTTTTTATTGAATTGAATTTTTAAAATTATTAAAAAAAAATTCACCCTTTAAAATGATAAAATAATGTCATTAAGAGGTAACTCACTTTTTAGTTATCAAATAATTTTTTAAATTAAGATATTATTTCATTCTGATGCTCTAATGTATTAAAATATACTAACTATTCAGATTTTAATTATTTAATTTTATCAAACCCCTGCTGATGAAACACATGTTATGAGTATAAATTATGTGAGATAAAATAAGAATTTTATAAAATTAGAGTACTAAATAGAAAGTTAAAAAATAAAAAATAATAATATAATTAAAGTTGTAAGTGTAAAAGAGAAAAGAAATGAATGTCACACAGAATCACTAAAATCTCTATGAAGATTTTATAATATCGATAGATATAGATAAGGACCTCAAAATCTTTATAAATTTTATTATTTTATAATTTTTAATAAATTATTTTAAATTTAAATTTAAAAATATTTTAAAAAAATAATAATTATTATATAATTTAAAACAGAGACAGTAAGGAAGAAGGAACGTGAGTATTTTGAATACAAGCTCAGCGTTACGCAACCTCAAAGAAAAAGACTAACCGAAGGAAACCCACCCGCTCCTTTTTATTTCGGTAATTAAAATTAAATTCATTTTCAGTATACACTACCATGCGAGATTTGCGATTCAAATACTGAGAGATTCAGATCTATCTGTCACTCCCATTCACCGAATCATACGCAAAAAAATCTCTTTAGATCGGCTCTTTTGAGTGGCGGAGCAGTGGCAGCAAACACCGGCATTGCCCTTTTTCAGCCGCCGTGGTAATTTCTTTACTGACGATTGATTTGATCGATTCATTGAATTGTATTATCGATCGATCTGGGGGGACAATTTGAGTGAAATCGAATTTGATTTAAAAAATTATTAAGAAGAAGAGCTGGAGTCTGTACAGGAGACTCAGTCCTTGAAGCCTCCCGCTGCCGCTGCCGGAAACGGTCAGATCCGGTACCGATCACCATCGGCCGCCGAGCTACTCGAAGGCCAGGTCCATTTTCAACTCGGTGACAAAATAATGAAGCGGAATCGGCAGCATGATTCGCTCTCCGATAAGATTTATAGGTACCGAGGCGTAATTCTGGTGATTTCGGTGCCTCTCCTTCTAATTTCGTCTGTTCTGTTTCTTATGCCCGCTCGTGAGGATTCTGTTGCTTCCAACCGCAAGATTGCTCCCAACTTTGGTCGGAATTATAAGTATGCGGTGATATTCGATGCTGGCAGTTCTGGTAGCAGAGTTCATGTTTTCTGCTTTGATAAACATTTTGATCTTGTTCCCATTGGCAATGATCTTGAGCTTTTCAAACAGGTATTTCCCAATCAGATTCACACCTTATTTTATGTTTTAGAATCGACGTGATTCGATTATTAATTTACATGTTAAATATTCGCCAGTGCTTTTCCCACAGGCAATTGAGTGTCAAGTTATTTGCAAAATCTGTATTCCCTCGGTCTCACAATGAGAGCTGTTGAGAATCAGGTTCCTATTCAAAGGCTAATAGATCACAGTTTACCGTTGGTGCATTAATTTTAAAAGTGGACATTGATTTTGGGACCATGGAGTATATTATAGCCGTCTAATCCTGAATCATATTGTGTATCCAAATTTTTTGAATCACAAATACTGTATGGTATTGTGAATAGTACAGGTAGGTACGGAAAGAAATGCAAAATACAATACCTACAGATCTAAACTTATAAAGAAAATAATTAAGCATGTTAGCTTAAGCTTCATGTGAAAGTAGTCAAATAAGCCTAAAAACAAACTATAAATATTCATATTATAGTTCGAAGATTCTTTACTCTTTGTCTAGAGTTTTTAAGGAGTAGAAACATAGAGAAGATAAGGTTAAAGAAGGTCTGATGACTCTCTCCCCTCTTGTGTGGGAGTTTATGGAGAGAAATTAAAGGGAGATAAGATACTATCTCCTCTTGTTTGAGAGTTTATGGAGATAAAAGAAAGGGGGATAAGATAACTCTCTCTCCTCTTGTTTGGGAGTTGAGAAGAAAAGAAAACAAAGTTGGTATTTTTACCACTAGACGTTGGTTTAATTTAAACATATTTATTAGATAGTAATTTAGGCAAACCAAATAACCTTCTTCTAGAAAAGACAAAAAAAAAAAAAAAAACTTTATCCTAGATTTGATGTTGTACATAATTGTCATGGTGTCGCCTAGGTGTTCTGGCGCTAAAGAAGGATAAAATTACGCATTGGTTGTTGAGCCACCAAGACTCATGCCTTGGTAGCTGGTCAAAGTTAAGTGATCAATTCATTTTGTACTCGACTCATCATAACCCATGGACTAGCTACATGGTGATTTTATTACTTGTTAGACTTGTAATGTGTGATGTGTTTTGACTGGGTTGATTATTTATTTTCTATATACCTTTTGTTGGCTTGTTCTACTAGTTTTCAATGTCAAGTGTTTTATTTTTAAATTTTGATTGTTACGTATTCATATAATTGTGTTTTTAATTGTATTCTATAGTGTTAGTTACTATATTTTGAGTTTTAATGCGTATAAAATTTTATTGTCCAATATACTTTTGAAGTAAAATAAACAATGTATAAATTGCATATTGTTAACTACTTGTCGTCATACGGACACCAATAACACCATGGTGGGTGCTTTATAGCCTAGGCGTCCTGACGGTCAATTACCGTCGTGTCTCGCCGTGGCGCCGTAACAACTATGATGCTGTATTGAAGTTTCTCTTCTTTTTTCACTTGAAATAAATGATAAGAACTTTGACACTAACCAAGCAAGAGAGGATAGAAAAAAATTGTGTGGATTTTCTCACCTTAATTTGTTGTATCTGGAATATTTATTCTTTTTGTTATAATGAAAGCTTGAAAACCTATTGCCACATCTCAAAATAGGAAAAGCGGGCCTTGATCGAACAGTTGATTAGAGAAAGGTTTGAAAGATACATTATCACCAAGTGTGACCTATACTGTAGTCATACAAAGTGTGATGTTCAAAGATGTTGAGATATCAGAGACTTAATAGAAAGAAAAAAAAGATGGCTTGAAAAAATTAAATAATTCTAGTTAAAAGCTACGGGTAAAATTGGAGTTATAAATTTATACTAAACTCTTTTTTTGGTAATCTTCAAATCTTTTCATTTTTGAGAAGAAACTTTTGTAGAGGAAGCGGAGGTTATTTTCTCTTCCTTTCAATGTTTGAAAAAGCTAAAATCGATACAAGGCGTTTTTTCTGGACGAGGCGTAAGTCTCAATTTGAAAACATAAAAGTCTCCAAAAAATTATATAAAAAATGCTAATAAAATCATAAAATAATCCATCATTATAATCAAGTTCATAAAAGACATAAATAATCAACGTCACCTTAATGTATCGTTACAAAACATCAAAACAACAAAATATCATCAACTACTTATACAGTGATCATCCATCACTATATAAATAGTGTATCATTCGTATCCAGTGACCTGAAAAATGGATCAAATCCTAGATCATCATCCCCATCATCATCTCCATCATCACCCCTATCATCACTAAGAGGATCCTCCATGGAATCATCATCGTATCTAATAGTTTTGTCATCCTCCTCATCGTCACCACTAAGATCCTCAAATTCCGGTTCTTCATCTACCAATTGCAATCCCTTCCCTTTATCTATAAATAAACAAGTAAATATATAATGACTAATGAGTATGTTTTTTTAAAGAGAAAACTTTAAAGACAACTCAAGTAATGACACTAACCTTTTGTTTTAGTTTTTGACTGCAAAGCCTTTCTCTTTCTCTTTTGACTTCCTTGTTTACTTCTTATTCCCCAAGTCCCTTTTCCTCCAAGTGTAATCTCCCTCACATTACTTAAGTTACCATTACTAGACATGAATTTGTTCATCAAGTTGAATTACTGAAAACATATAAGAATTTTTTATCCCTTAAGTAACATTTATTGAATTTATTGGATTACTGATAACAGGAGACATATAAAGTTGAATTACTGAAAACATATAATTTTTTGTTTTGACAAGTAAAATATAATATCAAAAAAAATTGGAACTTGTGGCTCATATGATGTGTATTAGAGGTATTGAGAAGTTCTCGTAAAAGGTCAGTGCGGAGTGGAGCGGAGAGAGAGAGAGAGAGAGAGTACCTGCTTGGTTGGTCGAAGTCGCCTGACTCACCTCTATTCAATTGATAAATATGTCGGCTTGAATTGAAGACGGAAGAACTGAACATAAACATACGTAGGGTTTTTTTTAATTCAAATCAAGGCCTACGCCTTCAGGTAAAACGCATCGAGATGTACGCCTTAGTCAAATAAGGCGCAAGCCTCTGCATCTCCCTTTGAGGCATAAGTCTCACCATAGCAAACTAATGCTTCGCTTTGAGGCGTGCCTTTAGGTGTGTGCCTCGAACGCAATTTCGAACCATGCTTCCCTTGTCTCTAAAGACATTCAAAGAGACACATATACTTTCATTTGCTCTCCCTAATAAAAACTCCCAACCAGGGTGTAAACTAAAAGTCTAATTAACAGTTGATTTTGTTTAAGTAATTTTATAAAGGGACAAGAGAAAAAAATAATTTACGTTTAACTATAGAAGTATTAACTCAAAGTGAACTTAAGTCCCAAATTGCATTATGGAGGATAAAAGTCAACTCTAAAGCATCGTATTTATGTCTCCATGTGAGAAATGGACATGAAAAGGGAAATTTGAAAAAAAAAAGTCTATAGAAGAATACAAGAAACATTAGAAAGCATTTTAAGAATTAATGCATAGAATGATTGAACACCTCATCTTTCGTAAGGCAGTGTTTGGTGTGCTGTCGCAGGCACCCAAAAATAAAATTTTACTTTTGAAAAATATTAATGTAGTAGTGCAAGTAAGAGTCGATTCCACAGTGAATGATTAATTTAATTTTATGTTTTGTAAACCAAAATTGGGGGGTTTTTAATTAAAGAAATAGTTTAAATAAAATTAACTAAAATAAATATGCAAAGAGTTTAATGAAATAAAGAAGAAGAAAAAACCTTGGTTTAAGTTAACATCCACTATCAAGAATTTACAACTGATCATTGATGCATAAATAACTCAATTCATATTTTAAATATTCAACGTGGAATAATTACTCCCATTCGAATAATTTTCCTATCTCTTCTTAATTTTAGTTAAGTAGAAACAAGCGATCTAAATAATCCTTACTACTAAATAACCTAAAACAAGCGCTAAAGATTTAACTTAGTAGAAGCTTTAAGAATTAGAGAGATCGTTGAACTAAACAACACAATCCAAGCGTCTGCATTTAATTTAGATTAATATTTTTCTTAAGATATAACAATCTTTTGATATGCAAAGTACGGATTTGATATTTAATTTAGCAGTAGATTTCAACGAATAATAAACTAGTGTGCACCCTAGCAATCAAACGAATTAATCCTAAAATTAAACATAAAAAAATATCCAATACTCAAAATATAAATTGAACAATTAAAATAAATTAGATCTCATAGTATATAAATCTTGATGGCTTCAATCACTTAACCCAAGAAAAATAATTTAGCTACACATAGCCATAAAAAAATACCAAAGAATAAAAGAGAATTTATCTAGTAAAAGTTGTATATTCAAGTGTATCTCAAGCCTTCTATTTATAGACTACATAATCCTCCTAACCTTAATAGGAATTATACTTTCCAAACCCTAATAGGATTTATAATTCAAAATAATAAAATATAAAATTCTTATTTATTTTCCTTTTCCAAATTGCAATTGGAACATTTAATTTAGTTGCTGCGCGCATGGTGCGACCGTTGTATCCTGCCAAATTTACGGTTTTGCCATTCAAGCTTTAATTAATTCCTACAAAATAAAATAAAAACATTAAAAATAATATAAAATTACTAAAAATAATAAAAACACATAATAATTAATAAAACACCTAAAATACTAAAAATACTTAAAAACTCACAAATAATTAAGCCTAAAAATACCTAATGAATAGAAATAAAATCCACTTATCAGTGTTAGTTGTCCCTTAGAAATGATAATTGTATGTTTCAATGTATCATCCCGTTTTATCTTGTCTTTCCCAATTTTAGTTGTTACATATGTCAGATGTGTTTGTTTACATGCCCTAACAAAGCTCAAGAAACCTCAAAAATGTCATCTAATGAAAGAACTGGTTTAGGTTTAAATATAAAAATACATTTCTAAAAGCCATCTTATACAAGCTCTAAGCTCAATTCAAGTTAACTGCCTCTGCCATTTATCCCAACTCAATTTTATTATTTGAAGGATGCATTCTTAAGGAAAACCCAATACTATTTCTTTTTCTTTTTCTCTTTTTACATTCTAATCATTTGATAGAATTCCTATGATTACTCTCTCTTGTCCTCTATATTCCTTTCTTTTTCTCATCCTGGCTCTTCTTTGCTGTAAGCATCTAGTTATAAATGTTGTGCGTGCCACTGATTTTTTACTTGATTTCTTTCTATCTCATTTCACCTTGTATTATAGTTAAAACCAGGTTTGAGTGCATATGCAAAGGATCCAAAGGCTGCAGCACATTCTCTACAACCCCTTCTAGAGAAAGCCGAGGCTGCTGTTCCACGAGAGCTGCGTCGTAAAACAGCAGTCAGAGTTGGGGTCAGTGATTTGCAGGGCTACAGTTCCATGTATAAGTATCTCATGATACTTTAGTATTTCTTATGCATTGAATATAATATGTTTACTTCTTCTCATCTCAGGCAACGGCAGGTCTAAGGCAATTGGAAGGTGATGCGCCTGACAGAATTTTGCAAGCGGTAAGCCTTACTTTATTGGAAGGGTGCTAAATATCAAACTCCTTATTTGCTTTTTTCGTTTGTTTCTTACCCATGGCCTTGATTTTTCTTTCCGAAGGTTAGGGATTATCTTAATGATAACAGCAAACTCAAATCCAAGTCCGATTGGGTGAGTGTTCTTGATGGATCTCAGGAGGGTGCTTATCAGTGGGTATGTTGTCTTGTGTTCCATGTTTATGTACTTCCAAGAATGGCATGCTTCCTCTATGAGAAGTGTCGATGTCATTTTTTCTTTTCTTAGATTAAATGTATGCATATGCTACCATCCCTGGGTTACTCTTTATAATTTTTTGACACCCTAAGGAGAAATTATGGCACCGTAACCAGGTCTTATTATGAAATTAGTTAAATTTCTAGAAGGGAGCTAGAGAACTTAACTATTAGTTCGTGAGCAATGTACTTCTGGAATTTAGTGGATTTTTTTATGCTTGTGCAGGTGACCATAAACTATTTATTAGGGCGCTTGGGAAAGACATATTCAGATACTGTTGGAGTAGTTGATCTTGGAGGTGGATCTGTACAAATGGCATATGCTATCTCTGAGACAGATGCTGCCAAGGCTCCAAAGTTGACAGGTGGAGAAGATTCATATGTTAAGGAAATGTATCTCAAGGGAACTAAATATTACCTTTATGTTCACAGGTTCCTCTCTCCTCTTTGATGACTTGTTTTACTTTTTTCTATTTTCCCTGAAAGTGATGATTTCCTGGCATATTTCTTCATGGACCATTTATTTCTGTGAGGTCTACTTTACCTCGGTTTATTTTGTTACTTGATTGAACTTTGCATTAATTCAAATATTGGCTTTTGACTTCATTAGTGCAGTCTTGTTTGAGGTAAATGTAATAATTTTTATTGATGAAATTATTGTCATAATCTACACCCTTAATATGGTTTTCCTACCCTTTTATTCAGTTACTTGCTCTATGGCCTATTGGCAGCTCGAGCTGAGATTTTGAAAATTACTGAAGACTCTGGAAGCCCGTGCATTGTGCCTGGCTATGATGGTATGTTCAAGTTTTTAGTTTTATTAAAGGTTTATGTTGTCTTGACTCTTGACAAGTTGCACTGCTCTGTTACATGAAGAAACTCTTAAATGCAAACTTGTCCTATCATCCTATAGTGTATATTATATTACTCCTCCGTTCCACAAAAAGTGCTCCATTTCAAAATGTGTGAATATTAATGATATAATGAAAAACAATAAGTTGTTTGTAGTCTGGTTTCAGGTATGGTAATGAAATTATGATGGCAAACTTGAGAACATAATGTTATTTTATACTACTATCATTAAAAATTGGACACTTCTTGTGGAACAAGAAAAATTGACAAATAAGATACTTTTTGTCAAATGGAAGGAGTATTACTTTAAAGTTAAAATGTATTACATGTTATATGTTTAACCCTACCAGCTTATTCCGTTTATATCTTCCTACTCTCCCATTGGGCAGAGTTTCTCAATTTGAACATACGGATTGTTGCACATTCCAACATGTCTTAATGCTCTGGTTTATCTTGAGAAAGAGAAGTGGGAGGGGTGGATTTCTTTTTTATTATACAATTTTCTTTAAAATATGTGGAAGCACTAACTTCCCTACTAATCCCAATAGATGCATTACCAACCATCAAACATTATTTCTTGACTCTGTCTAGGCAAGAGTTACTCTTAAGTTACTTATGTGGTATGTTTTTGGTTGCCTTTTTATGGCCATAGAGATTAGAGACACGGAGTTATTTGTCTTCAGTTTGGAAAATTGAGTGTGCCTTGGATGGCACTTTATGCATGATCACAAGGGAAATGATTATTTATAGCAGAGCCAAGTTGCTTCTGGATTTTACGTTTGTGATTTTCTTCATTTTTTCTCAACTTGGTAAGTTGATTGATAGCTGAGGAGGTGAAGTCCTTGAGGAAATAATAGAATCTGTAATTCTATACTACTTGGGTTTTAGAATGGCCACAAAAGTAAAGACTCCTTTTTCCTTTATCTTGTTTCCTGACACAAGGATTAAAACCTGTTTAATGCTTTTAGGATCTTACAAATATGGAGGATCGGTTTATAAAGTATCACATTCTCCATTGGGTTCAAGCATGCAAAAATGCAGGGAAGTAGCTACACAGGCTCTCAAAGTAAACGAGTCAACATGCATCCACATGAAATGCACATTTGGTGGGGTATGGAATGGTGGAGGGGGTGATGGACAAAAGAATCTGTTTGTTGCTTCATTTTTCTTTGACAGGGCTGCTGAGGTATAAATGTCATATCCCTTGTTTGAATTCTTGAGAGAAATTGTGGAAGTTAAAATTTTCCAATTAATGTCTACGAAACTTTACTGACTATATTATTGCTATATACAGGCTGGTTTTATCGATCCAAAATTGTCAGTTGCCAAAGTTCGTCCAGTGGATTTTGAGGATGCTGCAAAGCGTGCTTGCGAAACAAGCCTTGAGCAGGCCAAATCCACCTATACCCGAGTGGAGGCGGATAACCTGCCATACTTATGCATGGACCTTGTCTATCAGTTCACATTGCTTGTAGATGGTTTCGGTAAGTTATTATGCCCACATTTTGATGTCTTCCTTTAGACTGAAAGTCACACTTGGCTTACAACTGGCTGCTCGTGCTTTTTTTCTTTTTCTTTCTTAAACAGCCATAGATCCTTGGCAAGAGATTACGTTGGTGAAGCAAGTTAAATACCGAAATTCTCTAGTTGAAGCAGCATGGCCACTGGGCAGTGCCATTGATGTTGTCTCCTCATTGTAGATGAAAAATTATATCATTAGTTTTACCCTATTATGCTTCGTGGTCGAGGGTCCGAATGCCTCAACAAATTTCAAGGGCAACAATCCATTGCAATAATGCTCCGAAGATCTGGCAGAGAAATTTATTTGCTTCAACTCATAGTTAAATTGGAAATTCAATTTTGGGTTAGTATTGAGAATAATTGCTATTTTCAAAGTTCCATTTATCTTCATTTGTAATTAGTGGCAGATTATGGTGATTTAAGACTTTTGAAGGAGTGATACAAATCAATTAATTCATTTACTTTCCATTGGCTGAAATAATTATCACCTTCACAGATAGAAACTATTCAACATTATAGTAAGTATTTCTAATGATTTTGTTTCTCAACAAATTGAAATTGATGAAGGAATTGAGGGTACTAATGGAGTTGAGGTATCTAAGGAAAAGAAAAGAAAATTAAAGAGTTCAACCATTTGTATGGTTTCTCTAACGACCTCAAATCCGAGTTCCTTGAACCTCAGATTTGGTTCATCACTATACAACATTTTCCTTATCATTCATGACTTACAATAATATTATAATTATTAAATAATCATTTATTTAAAATTTTACAACATCTCTTTTTTATTTCAGAATCGCAATCTTTATAAATTCTTAGTATGTCCCAATATCATATATGATACGAAATTCTATTACAATCAATTCGAGTATTTAAACACTCATAATACATACTAATCATTTCTTTAATTACATAATCATTTTACATGTCCAATTCGGACTCATAACTACAACAATCACTTAAACTTTCGGTGAAAATAATATGCATTCTTGATCTTTGATCTTTAACGAAATCTTCGGATATCTTGCACTTATCTGAAAGTGTTGGTTTGGTTTTATAACAAGAGTGAGCATAACGGCTTAACAAGGTTAACAGTTATACATAACACATTACATGTTTCACATGTTACACTTATTCTACATTTTATTCCTATATCATGCATTTCATGCTTTTAATTTTATGAATACTTCATACTTCTTATACATCACATATAATAAACAATTAGTCTCTAACAAATCATGCTTCATATTTTGTACATATTTCACATGTAATCATATCTCATGCTTTTCATGTATCACAAATATTATCAATATATTTTCATATCAATAATTTAATATCATATTGTAGCATAGCAATACACATAGGAGCAAGTTCTGAAAAATTTGGTTGGTTCGCTTCTATCGTTTACGCTTATTTTGCGTCTTTCGCTCAACCTACAATTTATATATGAAATTGACATCATCATTAGCTACAATGACCATTACTTAGTCTTTATATAAGACTCTAATTTTAAATTATTAACTCTTAAGATGTTTGACAAACGAACCCTTGAGTTCCAAACAAAAACCTTAGCCCAAAATATAGTTCGAACATGTCGAGTATGCTTAACCAACTTACACATTCACTACACGTTCTTTGTACGATCCACTTTTAATAAGTTGTCTAAATTAGTTACAAATAGACTATTTACATTGGTTAAATTCAATTAAACTTTCTTCTTTTACATAACTTAATGATTTGGACATTTAATAATATATCAAATACTTCAAAATATTATTTATCTTTGATAATATACAATTACATTCAAATATTATTAACTATTTAATAATATTTTAATCACTTATTAATATTATTAACTATTTAATAATATTTTATTTTCTTACTAATAACATTAATCATTTAATAATATTTTAATCATTTATTAATATTATTAACCATTTAATAATATTTTAATCACTTACTAATATTATTAACCATTTAATAATATTTTAATCTCTTACTAATATTATTCACCATTTGATAATATTTTAATCTCTTATTAATATTATCAACCATTTAATAATATTTTAATCTCTTACTAATATTATTAACCATTTAATAATATTTTAATCATTTATTAATATTATTAACCATTTAATAATATTTTAATCACTTATTAATATTATTATTCATTTAATAATATTTTAATCTCTGACTAATATTATTAACCATTTAATAATATTTTAATCACTTATTAATATTATTAACCATGTAATGATATTTTAATCATTTACAAATGTTATTAATCATTTAACAACCTTTTAATAATATACTAATATTATTCACTATTTAATAATATTTTAATACTCTTCAAACAATACCAATAGTTAACTTTTTAATTGCGTTAACTTTAGTTTTTATTTTAAACATTTAGCTATCATTTAGTCACTAATAAACTCTATATATATTGATTTAGTATTCAAACACATTCATTTTACACTTATTTCAACTTAATTTTTCAAGAAAAACTCGACCCAGACCGACACGACTCAACTCGAACAGCAAAAACATGTTTTGGGCAGGGAGTTCCATCGCTTCGGCAGTGGTACAAAATTTCAGAAACCCTAATTTGGGGACTGCCCGACCCTTTTTTATTTAAACTGTCATAATTTTTTCATTTTAAAATATTTTAATGTGATTCTTGAGTCCATTCTTATCAGAATTTCTCCCTCTACAACTTCTCTTTATATCACAAATTCAAATTCCAAACGTAAATAGGCTTAAAATCATTTACAAGGACAAAATAAAAACTAGCTTCATAAATTATTGATTCGATTGGTTCAAACATGATGCTACAAACATTATTTTGCTAGACCATTACGTTTTATAACTCTACAACATTAATATACATAACCTACATCATATATATCTCCACTAGTATCTTTAACAACATAAAAATGAAAAGATCAAGGTTAAGAAATTTTTCAACCTTCATAATTCCTTATTTTTCATTGCTAGAGCTTTGCTAGGACTCTCCTTCTTGACTCTTCTTCCACTCGAAATGACCAATACTCTTGATGAATCTCTTTAACTTTCTCAAATGAGCTTTCACTTCTCTCTAGAATACTTCTCTTTTTATAACTCGGTGAAATGAACAAATGACCAAATTCTTGCTAACCTTGGTGATGAGTTATATTTATAGAACTCAACTAACCTCACTTATAAACTAACTTAGGTGAATTAAAGGTTTAATCCATACTTACTATTTTAGTAAATGAATACTTGATTGACTTGGTGATTGACTACCAAGAATGACAACCATCAAGATAATTTTCAGGCAACTAATTGAGTAAAACAAAAGTAACATAATACCAACACTTAACTCTCATGTGATTAACTCTTTAACTCTCCATAAGACCTAGGGTTAAAGTACTGCACTTAACTTTGATCACTCAAATACCCAACCTAGGTTAAAGTTCATCTTTTTTATATATTTACATATTTATACATCTCTCAACAATTAACCACAATGTGGTTAACTCTCTACATTCAAATGAACTAGGTTAGTCCACACACCCAACCATGGTCCAAACTCATCATATTAATAGATATACTTATTTTATCATTTCTCACCAATTAACACAAGTAAGGTTAATTATCTATAATCAAGTATACATATATATTCAATATATTTACTAACACTTAACTATATCATTGGTTAATGTTTTATTTTTATTACCACTTAGGGTTAACAACTAACCCAACAATAGTTAGTTCTCTACAAACATAAATTCATAAGAATTGACCATCTTGATTGACTAGGGTTGATAATAGACAAGCTTTCTTATTACTCATGGTTAATTTATTTAACCAACATTGGTTAACACTCTACCAATTCATATACTTATAACATGTATATCTATATTCACCAACAACTTTTTATTTAAATCACATCCTATCATAAAATAAGAGAATTGATAAAGTGAATGACCAATTTAATTGGAATACAAGCAACATGCAAACTACACTCAATCCCCAAGTGGGGCCCTATATTTAGTCAACACTCTACCACTTTTTCTTTATTTTTATTATATATATATATATATATATATATATATATATATATATATATATATATATATACACACACACACACACACACACACACACAATATTTGTAATTTCTACTAACAATTACCAAGGTATGGTTAATTCCTTATAAAATGCAACCCATGGTTATTTACTAATTATATTTTGGTAAATTATATACATACATAATTGTATTTATAATATTCTTCCACCAATTAACTCATGTAGCATTAATTTCCTTATACCAATTTTACCTAGGGTGAATCCACTAACTCCCTTTAGTTAAGTCTCATCCATCATGTGTACATATAATTATGTATTTACACATTTTGCTAGCAATTAACTCATGCATAGTTAAAGTTTTAATTTATTTATCACCTAGGGTTACTTAATTAACGTATTTATAGTTAATTCTCATCACCACCTTCATTCATCTAGCAATTAACCAATATTTGGTTAATGCATTCTCTTGCATACCAACTAGGGTTATTCAATTAACCTTACATTAGTTAATTCTCTACACACTAATACTTGAAAAATATTCTCCCAACACATTGACCAACATTTGACTTTTAAGTTTGAACTCACTGTTTGGGCTACTAGTTTATTTTATTTGGGCTCATTACTTTAAATTGTTACATTAACTCCACTGGGCTTCTATAGTAATTTGTTTGGACTCATCATTTAAATTGGTTAGCTATCCAATACTACTAACTCATCTTCATGCAAGTATTCTCATATTGAGCTAACACATATAATTATTTTGGGCTAGTCCACTAGTATATAATTAAATTACTTGGATTATTCATAAGACTTAATCCAGAAATTTGTTTGGACCTCTCTTAAATTACCAACAAGACTTAAAATATTGAGCTTGTTTTAATCAATTATTGAATTCTATACTATAACTTAAAAATTAAGTTAATTACTTAATTAATTAACTTTTTATTATTGTCATCCTAAACAATCGTTCTAATTTTTTTTATAACTTTAACTCATAACTAATATAATTAACCTAATTAATTATATTTCATAACATTCTTTCTTGCTCCATATTAAAACTAATTAATTTATTAGTTTTGTTGAATATTAATTTAATCATCTTCTTATTTTGCTAAAAAAAAACACACTTTAGGTATATATGAATTAATACAACCACTTTCACTTCTTAATTGAATTTATTTTCTTAATAAATTCTCCACATGCATCATTATAATATTCTCACATTTAATCCCTAACAAATAAATTAGGTTAAAAAAAATATTTACTCATTTTCTACACATCTCACTTCTCCAATTTTAAGTTTTAAACCTTAACATTTAATTAAATTATTTAAGATCTTATCTATAAATCTTATAAATATTCGAGTATTACAATTTTTGATGAATCTGATTCTCGGGAAAATGAAAGAAAAACAGAGGACTCTGTTTCCAGTGGAGGAAGGGGATGAAAACAGTTGTGAAGAGATTGGAAGAAAAACATAGGACTGTTTTTTATGAAGGAATTGAGGCTACTAGTCTGAGAATGTCAAATATTAATGTGACACCCCCCAACACAGCCCAAATTTGAGTTGTCAAAAGACTACAACAAAATTATTACAACGTTTAACAATACAGTGTATAATAATACACAACTAAGTCGTCAATATTATTGCCACACTATTTTACAACACGTGAAGACTGCGATAGCTATCATTCGGACTCTCACTCCATTCCCCAGCTAGACTCAACTACGTTCTCTTCTCCTATTGAAAAACAATAGAACAAAAAGAAAGGGTGAACTCAAATAGCCTAGTAAGAAATATCATGACTAAGATAATAACAAATAAATTATCATTAGCCTTCAACAGTTGAGTTTTTGATAAAATACAATAGACTACAAGGTTTATATCAAAAATTGCAATTAAATTCTTGAACAACGTTCAGATCAATAATAGCAGCGGAATGAGCAATCTATTAGAAGAATAATACAGACTATAATGTCCACTCGCTTCTTTTTTTAGGAAAAACATCATCAACTTTTATCATCTGAAATACCATTAGTCATGATAATACAAATTTACAGTTCCTGGTCATAATCATGCAAATCAACAGTTCATTTTTGCACTACGGGCCAAAGATATTCAATATAACACCAACGGTCGTGATTATACTAGTATTCAGCCTTTGGTCATAATCATACCAAACAACAGTTCATCTTTGCACTACGGGCCAAAGAGAACTTTCACCACATGTTATAAAAGACACCGAACAGATGTATCGCCTTAACCTATCACCTATTCAACAATTATATCGCATCTGTACCCCCGACCACAGATATTCACAACAGTTTGATTCTTGATAATTAGTACAAATAACAGTGATACAAATGATGAATAGAAGAAACAATTAGTATCGGAGGTTTATTTTGTGCAGATTCAAATAATGTCCAAATTGTCAACATGATGCGGAGTGAAATTCAAAAATGATATTCAAGATCCACAGTTCAGAATAACGGTTACAGTTCAATAGAAATGTTTAGAAAAATAGGAAGGTTAAATTGAAATGATATTAGATGAAGCACAAACTATTAAGTAACATATAATAATTTCAGGAAACTTTACCAAATAGTACTTACCATAGTAAATTAAGAGTATAAAAGAAATAATATCCCTTACTATAGTAAGTTTGAATAATGGAAGATTAAAAAGATGGTATCCCTTATGAGTATAAAGGAAAATAATATCACTTACGAATATGAAAGAAAATGATATTACAAACGAATATGGAATAAAAGTGTCATGTGATAATTCGTGTAGACAAATTATTTTCACAAGAGACAAATAAAAAATAAATACAAAAGGTTATTCACCAACAGGTGGTAATCCAGCAGGTTATTCCCACAATTTAATAAATTTTGAATACGAAGAGTTATTCACCAAATAGGCGGTAATCCGCGCCGTAAGGTTATTCTCAGAGATTAATAAGGAATGAATACGAAAGGTTATTCACCAACAGGCGGTAATCCGCGCCGTAAGGTTATTCCCACAATTTAATACATAGAAATAAATGACATATCTTATGAGTAAGAAAGAAACGATATTATTTTCGAGAATCAAAAAATGATAATCCCTTACCGTAGTAAGTTTAAGAGTATGAAAGAAAATGACATCCCTTACCGTAGTAGAAAAATAATACCATTTATGATGATAAAAAAATGATACCCCTTACCTTAATACGTGACTGGATATTGATTTAAATGAGGTTGATCAACCTATATATTTATAATATAATTAGTAATTTTCACATATAACTTTCAAGGTGTATGATAACTCATATGTTATGAACTCTCAAAATTATATATATTTAACATAATTTTGTAGGATAATATAACAACTTTAAAATAATTTTTAAAATAATATTCCAAAATAAATCTTCCAAAAAAAGCTTTTAAAAATGAATCTTCTTAAAGAAGAGTCTTCTAAAGGAAGATTTGTGAATACCGTAAAAAATAAAAATTTATGAAATTACTACTCTTTAATAAAAGACTTACTTAAAAAATTCCTGCACTCCTTTTGTCTTTCAAACACTCAAGATAACCTTACTATTCTCAGAGAAAACTCATAAAATACTTATAGAAAATTTTTATGTTTTAGGTGTGATTTTTCTATTCAACTGAGCAAGCTATTTATAGGAGAAAAGAATTTACTATGCATGGTAGGCGGCTGGCGTGCTGCACGCCAGCCTGAGAAATTTGCAGCACGCAGCCTCACCAACCCACACATTTTTCATACATTTCATGTGGGGCCCACAGTAGGTCCATGTACTATTCACGTTACTATTCACATAAAATAATAATTAATTTACTTTTTTATATATATTTTTTCTTCCTGTGGGTCCTGCATATAAAATAAACTAATGCTACGACAATAATTCAACAATAATGTAAAAAACACGTTACAGATTATTATTAATTTAATAATATAAATTACTGTGTATTTATTACTGTGATAATTATTTGGTTCAATAATTTTAAAATACAGTGCACCAACAATTATTGACTCAATGATATGAAATACTGTGTAATGACAATTATTGAATCAATAATGCAAAATACTGTGTAACAACAACAATTATTGAATTGATAACATAAAATATTATGCAGTGACAATTATTGATGAAATAATGTGCAACAGTTACGGTGTCAATTATCAGATCAATAATGCAAATACTGTGTAATAACCAATTTATCAGTTCAATAATATAAACGCCGCACAATACCTTATGCTACTGTAGAATACCGCGTGCTACAGTAAAATACCATAAATTACCGTAGACTACTATTCTTTTATCACCGGTATTTTAACAGTTAAAAGTGATAATACCGTTGACTATTTTTATTTAAAAATGTTACTTATGTCGTTTTCTATATCCGACAAATATTCCGTTGTGGGGTCCACCAATGATTAGTTATTTCAGCGCTGTCGTACGACCCGAATATTCCTCGACAAAACGAATATTTTTCGACAAAACGAATATTGTCCGATAAAATAAAATTTACACATAACATCCTTAACTTTTAACTTTTGTTAATTTAACCACTTACTGTTTCAGGAAGAAATATATGAAGAAAAATTAAATTTTGTATTTAATAAAATTCGGGGTCTTACAATTAAGGTCAGCAAGGGACTTGATTATAAAATTATTTTTTTAATAATAAATTTAAATTAAGAGTAAAAAAATCAGTTTATGTTTATATAAACCTTAATATTATTTATAAAATCAGTTTTTTTTGGATAGAAAAATTATCAGCAAGTATTGATAAGTCAATTTTTTTTATTCATAAGAAACATGAAGAAATAAAAAAAAACAAGAGTTATTGGCCCGAGTGGTATAATTCTCCTTATAATAACACTATTAGGTAAGGGTTCTAACTAGGATGTGTGCGCTTAATTTGCTGTTAAACTATCAACAACAAAAATGAAGAATCCAAAATGTATAATCGTTTAAGGAGGAGCTCAAGAGATCCATTTTTTCCTCTCGTTTTTTTAATATTAAAAAAGAAACTTAAGAAGTCTATTTGTAAATTTTAAAATTTAAGTGGATTTATATTAGTTTGAAAAAAATTTAAAATTTATACTTAACTACTTTTTTAGATAACTTACAATATTTATAATTTATTGGCTAAAATTAAGTAAATTTATTAAATTATATTTAAATAAATATCACAATAATTAACTTTAAAAAATTAAAATAAAATAATAAAACTGTGTCTGAAACAGATATAAATAATATTTATTATTAGAGCATCAACCACCAAGCCAACAATAAATGAAAGTTTTGAGTTTAACAAGTCACTGCTCCTACGTAAAAGTAAATTTCAAATTAAAAATAAACTGCTCAATTTTCAAAAATAACTGTTTAATATAGATAATTTTGATAATATAGATATAGCTGTATTATAGAAGATCGATCGTAGAAAGCAATATTTGTAGAAGGTTTAAACGGAAAGAAACAGAAAGAAGTGAAGTTGGGAGGCTTTCGCGAGAGAAGTAAGAAGGCCGTTGCTTCAGTTCTGGACCTCTGGTCTGCTTGCCGCAATTCAACTTCAAAGTCAAATAAAAAGCGTGGGCGTGGAGGCAAGGTTATATATTAGTACTTGTAAAACTAAACCCAAATCTGTTATTTTTCTTTCAGTCATTTCGTCAAACAGTTTGTGGTCTCTATTATTTTGGGTAGCAAAGCCATCATTGATTAAACTTGAAAGGTCTTTTTATTTCACTCAATTCATTGCTTAATTTGATTATTGAAGTTGAATCTTGAAGGATGTGGAATCTGAGAAGGAAATTCACCATATCTTTTCTCTCTCTGGGTAACCTTCTAAATTCAGCAACTTATATTATCAAGCCAACCCAGACTACCCAGTTCCTGTCTCAATGTGCTTATTTGGTCACTGCCTCTTATTTGAGGTCTCCCCTCAATGAGCCATTGAAGTTGAAATCTTCTGGTTTTCCAGTTGGTTTTTCTTCTTTTACTTCCTTAACAGACAGAGATTCAAGTGCCCTTACCGCAGTTAAGCCTGATGATGAGATTAGTGAGGACAACGATGATGGCAGTGAAAATGACAATGACGAAAGCCTGAATAGACGGTCGGGTTCTAAGGATGATGAGGATTTTCTTCGGGATGTAGGAGAGATAATGGATATTTTGCGCACACCACGGAGCAGCTGCTCTTTAGTGAAAGATAAGCTCCTGCAGTGTGGTGTCACTGCCTCGACAGATTTGGTTGTGGAGGTTCTTTCTTGTGTACGCAATGATTGGGAAGCGGCATATACTTTCTTTCTGTGGGCTGGCAGCCAGTCAGGTTATGCACATTCATTGCGTGAATACCATTCTATGATCTCTGTATTAGGGAAAATGAGAAAATTCGACACAGCTTGGGTCTTGATTGATGAGATGAGAGGTGGTAAGACTGGTCCATCGCTTGTAACTCCCCATACGCTCTTGATAATGATTAGAAGGTATTGTGCTGTACATGATGTTGGGAAGGCTATCAATACTTTTTATGCTCATAAACGGTTTAAATTTGAGGTTGGGATGGAGGAATTCCAAAACTTTCTATGTGCCCTTTGTCGGTATAAGAATGTAAAAGATGCTGAACACTTGCTCTTCTGCAACAAAGATGTTTTCCGACTCAATACTAAGAGCTTTAATATTATTCTCAATGGATGGTGTAACATTATTGGTAATTCAAGGGAAGCGAAAAGAATTTGGAGGGAAATGAATGAAAGAAGGATTTTTAAAGATGTTGTCTCATTTGCAAGTATGATATCTTGCTATTCAAAAGTTGGTCGACTCAACGATGTGCTCAAGCTCTTCAACCAGATGAAAGCACTGGAAATCGTTCCTGATAGGAAAGTTTACAATGCAGTCATTCATGCTCTTGCTAAAGCCAGGCTTGTAAAAGAAGCTTGCAATCTGTTGAAAACAATGGAAGAGAAAGGTATTGCTCCAAATGCTGTTACTTATAACTCGCTCATCATGCCCCTTTGTAAAGCCCATAAATTAGATGAAGCACGTGAGGTTTTTGACGAGATGTTACAGCGGGGCCTTCACCCTACCGTTCGAACTTATCATGCTTTCTTTCGTGTTTTAAGGACAACAGAAGAAGTGTTTGCGCTCTTGGAAAACATGAATACGAAGGGCTGCCATCCTGGTCACGACACTTTCATCATGTTAATTAGAAAGTTTTGTCGTTGGCGCCAGCTTGACAATGTCTACAAGCTGTGGACCAAGATGAGCGAGCATGGACTTGATCCTGACCGCAGCTCCTACATTATGATAATACATGGGCTATTTTTGAATGGAATGTTGGAGGAAGCATACAAATATAATCAAGAGATGAAGGAAAAACATTTGGTGCCAGAACCCAAGATGGATGAGATGCTTCAAAATTGGAAGTCAGGCAAGCAATATCTAGAGGGGCATGTGGAGTTAAAATACAATCAAGCAAATTGTGGACAGTCAACAAAGGAAACCAAGGCTGGCTTGGAAAAAGCTGAACGGGGAAGAGATTTTCGTCGACTGCCTGAAACTAGAAGAGTTGTCAGAGAAAGAGGCTATTCTTTTTGGGATGGTTAAATCTAAAGGTTTATATTATTCTGCTACCTGTTTTGAACCAAAATCCATGACTACAAATGGTACATCTGCATACCTACAAAAGTATACATGTTTTGTCTTGGGCAACCATCAGCATCAAGTGAGCCAAGGAACTCTTTACTGTTGCATGACAATTTGCTTATTCCAAAGAAGCTCTAGCGCATACTTTATATTCCAAAATTACAAATGGTAAAGTAGATATCAAATCAAGTTCAGACAATCTTGCATTTGTTGTATTAATGGCTCTATTCTAGTGGTTGCTTCTAAATGATGGATTTACCTTGTCAAACATTCTAAATGGGTCCCTTTAATTTCCTTGAGTTTCTGAACACACCTTAAATTGTATGTTTTATCTAATTTGACGAAAAGAACCGCACTAACCAATAATGCATTGAAGATATATGATAATGTGCCAAATTGAAACCCATTTTAAATTGTTTGTTCTATTGATTTTTGTAGAGACTGATGGTACATGATGAAGGCTATGTCCCTGTCTCTTTGATTTGTAATACTCTAGTTCTTCACTTTGTTTGAAAGGGATTACCTTTTGGGTACGAGTTATTTCCATTGCAATTTTCTGTAGTGTTCAATAATTTCTTGGCAGACCTAGGCGGTGGAGGCAGCACGTAGTGCCCCAGCCAGGCCTTAAGTGGGCCTATCTATTGTATATATTTGTATATACTATATAAAACATACAGTATGGAGAGATTCTAAATTTATACCAAAAAAATCTTATAAGGCTTAACAAATTTATTTCAAGTACTATAGAGCTTCAAAACCTTCATTAGATCAATTTAGAAGAGGAAGGATTTCCCTAGGCAAGTCACTAGGGGCCTAGTTAACTCGAGGTGGTAGAGGACCGCCTAGTGCCTAGCATGGCGTTAAGTGGGCTTAGGCATTGATTTTTAGAACATTGCAATTCATAAATATTAATATAGTAAATATGAAATTGTTTTTTATTTTGGGAGCGTTTGTTTTTGCAGATTGCAGTGATTTAAAGTTTGCAGTTTTTGAACATTAATGAATTTTTGCCCACACAAATTCCTGGCTCCGCCACTAGTTTTAGCCTTTCTTTAGAGTGAGTTGATCTCTTTGTTAGATAACTGGTTGGGGAATGTATTTGGTTGGTGGGCCTGTTTTTGGGTTTTATGCTGTGCATTAATTTTACTTAATCTATTGTGTACTGCCTGATTTAATAGCTTAAGTTATGTTGTTTTTACTTTTATCTTCTGTTTTTAGGATTGTATGGTGTTTGTTTTTGTATTTTCTAGTGTCTCTTGGTGGCGGTTACTGGTTAGAATTACAGGACATTAGGATTTACCCTTTGTCGGCTTCTCGCGAATTATATTGTTGTCTTGTTCCATCTGTCATTTATCTTCATTTTTATGTGTTTTTTTACTTACCTCTTCATTCTTTACTGATGAAATGAAGCTCTAACTGTTTACTAAAATATAGAAGATATAAATACAATAACAGATTCACTTCTTCCCGCTTTCGATCACCAACCAAAGTGCATTTACATGATCTCTAACATGAATATCCAATTTGTACATCGTACCTGGCTCCTAATTTTGAGGCCTATAGTCAGTTTTATTTCTCTGCTAGAACCAAATACTATGCAAAAATATTATATGTTATCAATCAAAATCATTATATATGAGAATTGAATATTCATGTTATAAATTGAGAGATGTTATACATAGTGTGCAGTAAGGGATTCAGAAAGAAAGTGAGCTCCAAAGCGAGCCATAACCACATGTTTTGTTTCTTCCAGTCGATGCTTATTGTCAACATAAAGATGCAAGAAGATGCATAGCAGCTGGAGTAGATTGTCCTTTTGTAGTTCACCCATGCTTCCAAGTTCTAATATTTGCATTAGTACTGTTTTTCTCCTTTCTTTGTGCTTGATGGAAGTGATGAGCATGACTTTAGCTCTTAGGTGTTGACAAGGCATCTTATAGAGCCGTATTTGATGGCATGAAGATTTACAGGTCAGCTTTTATGCGTCTAACAATCACTAATGTCCTATTTCAAATTCTTCTACAGATGCAGATAATAGCAAGGATTTGGAGGAAGGTACAGAACAATAAGGATAGTTCACAACATTCGCTCACAATGCAGATGCATATAATGGTGATAAGAATCATGGAGGCGTTCATTATCGCAATACCATTGTCCTCTGGGAATGGAAGAAAGGTGAAAATCAATGATGATGATGATTATTCACTCATGTAAATCTCTCAAACATGTTAAATTCAATAATATAAATTCCTGGCGAAGGTTTTTTGAGTGTCTGATGCTATGTTATCTTAGTTAAATCAGACAGCTGCTCCCTCCTCTCAATGGGGGCTTCCTCTAGTTTTTTCTTGGGCCCTAAGATTAATTTTCAAAAGCTTCTTCTTGCCACGCTAGGGAAACCCATAACTCTAGATTTATGTATGGTTGTACAAGCCTTCCGTATTCCCAAATAGAAAACAATGGCAATTCCTGGGAAAATTATAGTCATCATATTAATCCATCTGTTGCAGTTTAATTTGTTCTTGAGGAGTCTTTTACTTAACAGACATTCCTTTGAAGTTTAGGAGCTAATTGTACCTTCTCATGCACAAGTACCTTAGCCGCTGCTGGAGTTTTCTTTTCTTTTTTCCTTTTTGTTTTTAATTATTCAGTTCTCTCTCTCTCCTAATCTCTCTCATACATGTTTATTATTAACACAGCGAAAGACTAATAGAAGAATAGAAACATAACTCTGCAATCACATATTTCAAAAAGTAGGATAAAAATTGATTAAACAATCACAATGTATCGATAAAATTTGAATAATAAAAATTAACCTTAAAACACCCGAAGCAGTGTTCATCATGATTCATGATCAAAGGTGATAAATCTTGTAACTTTTGTTACTAGTTTTAATTTAATATATTATAATTCCATAATTTTAAATAAATCAAAATTATACACAAAATAAAATTAGCTCCTCTTGAACTTGGGTTTTTATTCCTTTCTTTCCTTTGCGCACTGTATCAATTATCATGATGTCTTGCACGGTAGGGGTTTATGCATATTCCGTCTTCGGTAGGGGTTTTTGCATTCCCTCTGCCCATCATTAATTGCTGCATGCTTTAACCTGCTTTATTATTCTGTCTTTCTGACTGGTTTGAAAATAACGTGTGGTTGGGACAGATTATGCACCGACTTTAATAAATTGATTTATGCTTCTTATCTTGGATTGTCACACAACCATGTATACAGGTGATATTTGGTTGCAGAGATTATCTAGTGAGAAATGTTGTCCATTGATTGTAATCTAAGGTCTTGGTTAATCGTCACGTGTTTGTTTAAAAGATAATTATAGAACAGTTGAAACTAGTGATAAATTTATTCAAAAAATTCAATCCAAAGTGATCATTTAATTAAAAATCACGTGTATATTTAATTATTTAACGTTTACAACGTTTAAAAATTTAAACGTACTTGAAATTTTTATTTATCTAATAGTAATTTATTTTAAATATAATTTATTTAACTCATAAACGCAGTATTTAATTTGATCACACTAAAATTATTGGTGCAATGCATTTAAATTTTCAAACACTAATAACTGAATAAACTATATGAGATATCGAGGTTACAAATTTGAACTCTACATAGCCCAATGTCTATATAAAATTACTCCTTTTCTTTTACAAAAAAAACCTCGTTTTGGTGGCAAAAATTGTGTGCGGAAATATTTTCCCTTCTGGCTCCTAAATTTTCTCCTATTCCTGGTCAGACAATTTAGGTTATTCTTCTACCTACCAAAAAAAGATAATAAAAGAATCTGTAACCAGTATAAATTGGACTTTGCAAGTTGCAACTAGTGGTGGTTTTTATTTTCAACAGCTGGCTGGTACCCGAAATTTAAAATATTACATATGTCTCAAATTATAAAATTAATATTAATATTTTAAATTTAAAATTAACATGAATTTATTTAATTTATGTTAATACAATTATAAATATTATAAATTAATTAAAAAATATTACTAATTTTAAAATTTATTATTTTAAAATTTTAAATAAATTATGTTAATTTTAAAATTTAAAATATATTAAATTAAATTTTAAAAAATTAATAATAATTTTATAATTTAATACTGAGATAATAATAGTTAGCTTTTTAACTGGAAAATAATCCTTCCAGCTGGTAGTCAAACTCAATATTTGTAGCACTTTCACAATGTCAGAAAATAAATATATATTAAAAAAAACATAATTCTTTGTTTTTGTTTTTTGTTTTTATCTAAAATTGGCCTCTTTCTCTTGCAACAGTTATTTATGGTTGGAGCAGTTAGGATTATTAGCACATGAGCTGGCGAGGGAGAGGGAGAGCGAGGGGTTGGCCTACAAACCTAGACTATTAAACCTAGACTACTACCAACCAAAGTGGTCGAAGTCAATATTGTTGACTTTTGAACCTTTTAATCAATCATCAAAACCCACTTCAATATCAATTAGTTGTGGTGAAAGAGATATTAGGAAATTAATTAAGCTTATCTTATTTAGTACGGGGACCCATCTGACTCACTTTAATTTGTCTTTTACTTCTCCTTTATATATAAAAGATTTTTTTAGAATGCGTCTTTAGAACACATTCTAAATACGAAATTCAATATATAATATTATTTATTTATGTATTTATACTGAATTCAATATATAAAAAAATAATATATTAGTACACCCCATGTATTGAATTCAATATAACTATATAAAAAAATAATATTTAGCGGGTCTCATCTCTTAATTTTCGCACCTAATGTGTGCTCTTAGAGCACACATTAACTGGACCCATATATAAATAATAAAAGTTAAAATTATTTTTGTATTTCGAAATAAAGTGATTAAGTTCTTAATATTATTAGAACTATGCCATTTTAATTAATGAAATTATGACATGACAAAATCATCATTAATAATAAAAAGTAATAGTATAAAAACAAAGTTTTTATTTATTAAATTAAAAAATAAATTATTTTTTATTGTAAATAATCACGCTCATATTTTTTCATTCTATTCTTAAATTAAATTAAATTCTCAACTACCAAATTTCCTGCTGTTTATGATTATTATAATAAATAAGAATAATAATAATTCAATTAATTAAGTGTAATGTTGTATGGCACTCGAAAGAGATTTGTTTTGTTTGGCGTCATTAGGATATAAATATGTAAATGACATCATATAAATGATGCCTTAATGGGCGGCGGAAAACTAGCCCCCGCCACAAAATCCATAAAAACTAGCCCCCACCACAAAATCCATAAAGTCATCTCTAGGATAGGCTAGTCTAGACTAGGCTACTAAGTAGTAGACTTACTATTGTTTTCAACAATATATCACCGTCACGGGGTTAAGATTATTAACATTATTAATTCAACAAAATTATAATACACCATGACACACTTAATTATCTTATGATCTGGCGCACGTGCAACTGATTGAGACTCATCTCACATCCCAAAAACTTAAAAACAAAGGGCATCGAAGCCATTGTAGAGGAGTAGGGATGCCAAAAAGTCTGCGACATATAATCTGATTTTGGTTCATTTTAAAATCAATTTGATTAAAGTTTTGTTTGATCAAGATTTGAATCGATCAGTTTCGACATAAAAGACTTTAAAAGCCCACTTTTTTATGATAAAAATTTGGCATGTCTCGTAAGAAAAAATTAATTTTATTTGGTTTGATCTGATTCGGCCTGAGACTTGAATTAATTCTTTATCCAACTATTTGTTATTTTTGAATTTTGAAGTTATAATTATTTATCAATGAAGTATAAAATTTTACTTATTCATTATTGTAATTTATAAATTATAATACATTAATTTTAATTAATACATCAATAAAATTTAAAATTTTAATTATTCATTCTTGATTTATTGTAAATATGTTTAATTAATATACATCTTCAATAAATAGAACTAGTTAGTATAGTTAATATTAATAATAAGTTAGTTCCTTAGTTAATTAAATATTAATAATAAGTTAGTTTATTGTAAATATTAAATTACTAATATTTAACATTAAAATTTTATTAATATTCTTTGCTACTTTTAATTTTAAATACTAACATTAATTAATACGTTAATAAATTAACTTTTAATATTAAATATTAATAATAACTTAATTTCTTGTAAATACTCAAGTTCTTCATTAATTTGGATATGCTAAATTCGTAGGGGGATTTATGACTTTGTTTAATTTTTGGTATTTTATTGTAGCAATTTAAAGAATAATTCCATGAATCAACTAAAAAATTAATTAAAAATAATACTTGAGATATAACTATGTAAGTGTTTAATGACCATAATATATATTTAAACTATATAAAATATATGTCCAACTGATCTTAGTACTAAGAAAATAAAATAGAAACTAATTTTATATTTAAACTATAAAAGTGTAATCTACAATAAGTTAATTTTATTTTGTATTTATAGTCATATGTATCGCAGTAAATTGTATTCAAATTATATTTTCTATGAAGAGAAAATGTGCATAATAGACATACATTTAGGTAATCAATTTAGTTTATATTCTAGTTGTAGACACCCAAATTTTGCACTTCTCTACTAACCCTGGCAGGAGGGCAAAATCGTCACTTGACCCGACACGCGAAAAGGAAGGTGGACCCCAACACGAAGCCACCCCAACGACTTACGGTCAAAGCCGATGTCGACGCCGGGATTTTCGTCGTCTCATTTTTTAATATTAAAAGCCCTTTCCAATTTTAGCCTTTAGATTAAGATGTGATTTTTTTGAAAAGGGTCGGCTTAGTGTCGACGGGGTTTTGAAATATCGAATTTTTATGAGCCAATTGACCAGAGTCGCCAGTTGGTATTGTTGAAATGGATGTACCAACTCATCCGAATTTTGTTTTCGCAATCGCTGGCTCATACGTGACTCCGATTCAATTGGTCCGCAAACCGAGATTCATAGAGTTCGGGGGCTTGCTTAAGCGAGGGGAAGGTGTTAGGCACCTCCCGACTTCCGTAAAACACGGTTACCGCTATCTTGATGCTTTCCTATCATTTTAAATCGTAAAAAATGTGTGTGTGTGTGTGTGTGTGTGTATGTGCCTAAATGAATGTCGTTGAAATGCTTTACTTTGAAAATGCTTCAGAATCTCGTTAACCCTATGCACGAAGGATTTTACTTAATCGAAAAGTTCATTTTTATTGCTTTTTTGTTTCGATAATAAAACCGATGATATTTTGTAAAACATATTTTCAAACCCTTCGTCAAATAGGAATAGAGCTCATCCGACACTTACAATTTTATTTAGCCTACGAACAATCTAATATCCTAATTTGCTTGATTTTATGAAAAGCTTTATCATTTATTCAAAATCATTTTCTCGCGTTAAAAGGAAAATCAAGCATTTAAAATAGCGTTGAGGCTATTCACGGGCATGTGAGCCATCTAAATAACCCCAAACGCCCACAATCACATATCTTTATTATTACGGGGCCTTAACCCGATCCCGATTCGGTATCGCTTTAAGGCCCAAAATTACATATCTACAATCGTGCACCATTTTTAACGATTACATACACCCAACAATGTCCATCATCGGAATTTGACCACAAGGATCTCCTCCCTAGGCTCACAAACACCTAACTGTTGCACAAACAATTTCTAAACCAAATCTACAAGATTGAACATTATTACATAACTCCAATATCACAAACTCAACATTTCGAACCACTCATGACCATAACGGACGATATATCACCGTACGGATGTCATCGGGGTGTTAGGAGGAGTTACGTTCCGATGGAACCCTCGCTAACAACACCTAATCCACGGATCATCATCGTACAACAACAAACTATACTACACAAACCCAAAACACAACATTATCATATTTATATAAACAAGAAAAAATCAAAAGAAACATCCATTTTCACCTCGCAATAACCCGAAACAAGCTTTATATTCAAAGATTTGAGCAAACCCACAAGAATATGCAACTATCTAGCAAAAGAAAATGAAATTTTCCTCAAATCTTTCCAAACCCGAGCCCCTCCTTCTTCTTCCTCGCGATTTTCTCTCTCCAAAATCTCTAACTTTTCTCTCTTTCTTTTACTCTCGGGTGGAAATGGCCGCTCTATAGGCATTTCCAGGCAGCCGCAGGTGCATCTGCGGCTGGCCGCAGGTGCATCTGCAGCTGGGTTGCAAGCCGCGTTTCCTCGACTGTCGTGTGCCGCCTCCTCGAGCCGTGCGAAACCTCGAAAGTCGTTGGTCGCAAATGCATCCGCGGCTGTCTGGCTTGTTTTTCTCGATTTCCGTGCCACGCGGTCTTAATTCGCCAATTTTTGCGGTATTATTTTGGAAGGCTGTATTTTTGCAATCCGGAAATCCCTGGGAAACGTGCCATATTGTTCTGGGAGGCTAGTTCGGAGGGCTGTGACTTGATATAGAATTTGATAATTGTGCCTGGCTTTCAGGGGGCGCTGCCCCCTTTTCACCCCCGCCAGCTCACCGGCGAGCTGGGCAGCCGCTCGCTCACCGGGGAGCGAGACCCCCGAACATCGTAAGCATAGGGGGCAGTTCGTCGTCTTGGCGGTCAGATCCGGCTTCGTCTGGGTCGACCGTGTGTCCTGCCTCAACTGACCTGATGCTCGTTGTCTGCTGTGGCGGATTTAACCGTAAGTCGTTGGGGTGGCTTCGTGTCGGGGTCCACCTTCCTTTTCGCACGTCGGGTCAAGTGACGACTTTGCCCTCCTGCCAGGGTTAGTAGAGAAGTGCAAAATTTGGGTGTCTACAGCCGCCACTACGAACAACGAGCATCAGGTTACTTGAGTCAAGGCAAACAGTTGATCCAGAAGAACCTGATTTGATCACAAAAGACGACTAATGGCCACTACGCTTACGATGTTCAGGGGTCTCGCTCCCTGGTGAGCGAGCGGCTGCCCAGCTCGCCGGTGAGCTGGCGGGGGTGGAAGGGGGCAGCGCCCCCTGGAAGCCAAGCACAAAAAGCGATTTCTACATCAAGTAACAGCCTTCCGAAATAATACAACAAAAAATGATGATTCAAGACTTCGTGACACAAAAATCGAGAAAAGGAAGCGGGGCAGCTGCGGATGCATTTGCGGGCGATGACACGTGGCATTTTTTGTGGCTCGAGAAAACGCACGGCAACCGAGGTTTCGGCGCGGATGGCTACAGCAGGCAGTCGCAGTTGCACCTGCGGCTGCCTCCAAGACACTATACAGCGGCCATTTCTGCGTCCGAGAGAAGGGAGAAGAAATTTTTTAGTTTTTAGAGAGAGAGAGAGACAGGCGAGGTAGAGAGAGAAAAGCTTGGGTGTAGCTTAAACATAGTGAGATTTGCATTTACCTTCCCCAAATCGTGAGGTTTTCTTGTGTTCTTGCTCAATAGTGAAATATATAACGATTTTTGAAGCATTGCAAGGTGAAAAGGAGCTTTTATTGAAGTTTTATCTTACTTTTTCTTGTGATTTCTTGATTTTGTAGATCTATTAGATTTAATCCGTTTATTTTGCTTTAGTAGTTAAATCGATAAATATTCAATTTTTATGCTTCATTGGGTGGATCTACTGTAGATCCGAAGATATTTGGTGTATTGCGATTTAAATATTTTAATTTTGTGTATGTGGAAGTTAGATCCGATGTAGTCGATATATGTTTTGGATATATGGATTAGGGATGGTTAGAGAGGATTTATTGCGAATGGAATCTCCTCCTAACCTCCCGATGATATCCTTTTAGTTTATTTTATATAGCTTTTACGTATGTAGCGATCGCAATGCGCCTTTGTTGTAAATATGTAAATTTTGGGCCTTAAAACGACATCGAGTCGAAAATCGGGTTAAGACCCCGTGATAGTGAAATGTGCGATTGTGAGCGTTTGGGGTTATTTGGATGGCTCACATACCCATGAATAACCTCAACGTCATTTTAATGTTTGATTTTCTCTTTCGACACTGAAAAAGAATTTTGGAATGAAAAGATGAAGATTTTCATAAAATCAATCAAACTAGGTTATTAGATCATCTGTAGGCTAAAATAAAATTGTAAGTGTCGGATGAGCTCTATTCCTATTTGGCGAAGGATTTGAAAAAATATGTTTTACAAAATATCATCGGTTTTATTATCGAAATAGAAAACAATAAAAATGAACTCTTCGATTAAATCAAATCTTTCGTGCATAGGGTCAACGAGATTTCTGAAGCACTTTCTGTAAGACCCCGAATTTTATGAAATACAAAATTTAATTTTTCTTCATATATATTTTTTTTGAAACAGTAAGTGGTTAAATTAACAAAATTGAAAGTTAAGGATGTTATGTGCAAATTTTATTTTGTCGGACAATATTCGCTTTGTCGGGGAATATTCGTTTGGTCGGGAAATATTCGTGCCGTACGACGGCGCCGAAATAATAAATTATTGGTGGACCCCACAACGGAATATTTGTCGGATATAGAAAACGACAGAAGTAACCTTTTTAAATAAAAATAGTCAACGGAACTGTTAAAATACCGGTGATAAAAGAATAGTAGCATACGGTAGTTTATGGTATTTTCTGTAGCACACGGTACTCTACAGTAACACACGGTATTGCATAGTGTCTCATATTATTGGTCTGATAATTGACACCGTAACTGTTACGCATCATTTCATCTATAATTGTCACTGCATAATATTTTATATTATCAATTCAATAATTGTTGTTACACAGTATTTTGCATTATTGATTTAATAATTGTCATTACACTGTATTTTATATCATTGAGTCAATAATTGTTGTTGCACTGTTTTTAAAATTATTGAACCTAATAATTGTCACAGTAACATATGCACAGTAATTCACATTATTGAATCAATAATTGTCATTACACAGTAACGTATGCTTTATTTTACATTATTGTTATCTCTATTATGATGTTATTTAAACAGTTGTATTTCATTAATTTATTGACTTGATATCTAAGAGCTAACTATACTGTATTTATAACAATTAATCATAATAATTGAATTGATAAAGTTATTTGTTTATAATATAAAGTTAGGTGATTATTAGGTGATATGAAATGAATGGTGTAGATTAAAGTGTGAATTATTGTTGAATAATTGAATTGATTTGTTTATAATATAAAGTTAGGTGATTATTAGGTGATATGAAATGAATGGTGTAGATTAAAGTGTGAATTATTGTTGAATAATTAAATTGATTTGTTTATAATATAAAGTTAGGTGATTATTAGGTGATATGAAATGAATGGTGTAGATTAAAGATAATATAATATTTGAAATGGATGGTGTAGATTAAAAGGTGATCTTTAAATGAATGGTTTAGATTAAATGAATGATAAGATTTTTGGCTATAAATAGAAGCCTTAACTTAAGGATTTTTCATAAACTTCCTTACTTGTTCTTTCTTTCTCTCTCTAAATACTTCTTGTGAAAGTTCTCTCTAAGTGTGCTTAAGTCATCTTGAGTATTTGTGAAGATCTATAAGTATACGTGTACTGTTCAAGTTAATCAACCTCATTTAAATCAATATCCAGTCACGTGTTACGGTAAGGGATACCATCTTTTTCATCTTCCATTATTCAAACATACTATGGTAAGGGATTATCATTATTTGATTCTCGATAATAATATTGTTTCTTCCTTACTCATAAGACGTGCCTTTTATTTCCATGTATTAAATTGTGGGAATAACCTTACGGAGCGGATTGCCGCCTGTTGGTGAATAACCTTTCGTATTCATTCATTATTAATCTCTGAGAATAACCTTACGGAGCGGATTGCCGCCTGTTTGGTGAATAACTCTTTGTACTCAAATTCTATTAAATTGTGGGAATAACCTTACGGAGCGGATTGCCGCCTGTTTGGTGAATAACTCTTTGTACTCAAATTCTATTAAATTGTGGGAATAACCTTACGGAGCGGATTGCCGCCTGTTGGTGAATAACCCTTTGTATTAATTTCCTTCACCTTTTGTTAATCAAACCTGCTACGGTAAGGGATATTATTTTCTTTCATACTCCTAAATCGAAATTTATTATGGAACTATTGCTTCTATAATTCCTGAAAATATTATATGTTCCATAATAGTTGAACTTCATTATTTCAACTGAACCTTCCTATTTACGTGAACCTTTCTATTGAATTGTAACCGTTATTCTGAACTGTGGATCTTGAATATCATTTTTAAATTTCACTCCACATCATGTTGACAATTTGGACATTATTTGAATCTGTACAAAGTAAACTTCCGATACTTATTGTTATCCTATTTCTTCTGTTCATCATTTATATCATTCTAATCATCCAAAAATCAAGCTGTTGTGAATATCTGTGGCCGGGGGCACAGATGTGATATATTTGTTGAACAGATGATAGGTTAAAGGCGATATAATAGGTTAAAGGCGATACATCTGTTCGGTGTCTTTTATGGCACGTGGTGAATGTTCTCTTTGGCCCGTAGTGCAAAGATGAACTGTTGTTTGGTATGATTATGACCAAAGGCTGAATCTGGTATAATCATGACCGTTGGTGTTATATTGAATGTCTTTGGCCCGTAGTGCAAAGATGAACTGTTGATGTGCATGATTATGATCAGGAACTGTGAATTTGTATTATCTTGACTAATGATATTTCAGATGATAAAAGTTGATGATGTTTTTCCTAAAAAGAGAACCGAGTGGACATTATAGTCTGCATTATTCTTCTAATAGATTACTCATTCCGCTGCTATTATTGATCTGAACGTTGTTTAAGAATTTAACTGCAGTTTTTGATATAAACCTTGTAGTCTATTGTATTCTATCAAGAACTCAACTGTTGAAGACTAATGATAATTTATTCGTCATTATCTTAGTCATGATATTCTTTACTGGGCTATTTGAGCTCACCCTTTCTTTTGTTCCATTGTTTTTCAACAGGAGATGGAAACATAACAGGGTCTAGCCGGGGAATGGAGTGAGGGTCCGAGGAATAGTTATCATAGTTTTCACGTTTTGTAAAATAGTGTGGCAATAATAGTGAAGACTTAGTTGTGTATTATTATACACTGTATTGTTGTACGTTGTGCTTTGTTGTAATAATTTTGTTGTTGTATTTTGACGACTCAAGTTTGGGCTGTGTGGGCCCAGATTTGGGGGCGTCACAGTTGGTATCAGAGCCATATAACGAAGAGCCCCGAGCCTCTCGCTGGTGACTTCCTAGGGAAAGGGGATGCACCGAAGCCAGACTCTCCGTAGGGGACGCCTATAGTACAGGTGGCAAACTGATAGGTACCATTGTGAGGTGCTGTCCCTATGGTGGGATGAGAGTCACAGTTGGCATCAGAGCTTAGGGATATGGTCTTTAATGGCGATCTGGGTTAGAACTAGGAGGGGAGAGACGAATAGAATCAATCACTAGTGTGTCCTACCTAAATTAGATTTATTTTTATCTAATGAATCGATTTGAATGTAGGAACATGAAGTGATGAGTCAGTTTATTTGAACTAACATTTATTTTGTGACCACAGTTAATTATGGCATCTGGAAATCAGGAGGTTAACTATGAAATTACCGAAACAAATGTAGCTGCAAAACAAGAGGCGACGAATAATCTTCTTACAAACTCAGAGTTGAATCATTTGCCTAAGGCAAAAATTATGCGTGTTCTATCCAGTAAGGATGAAGGTGAAAGCTCTGCTACAGTCGTTCCAGATCCATTCTTAGAAGCAATTAAAGGAAGTAACGAACTTGCGGAAATTATTGCCTTTAATTTACTCACTAATTGGGAGAGTGATATCACCTGGTTATGCTCTATAACAAAGGATCAGAATATATGGACTTTTCATATTAGTCTTTGGGATTTATGGTGTTCCATCTATGATTTTCAAGATTATTTAAAAATGATGTTTCTATACTTTTGGGCGTTACAATTTAGAGGAATTCAGGTTAAGTTAGTCACTATCGTGGAAACTGCAGTCTATCGAAAATACTATTTTAATGGAAATCATTGGTACCTTACTACTGATGAAGTTGATGAACCCGAGAAACAGTTTGCTAGAAAATTATTCAGTGGTATTCCCATGGTTGAAATACGTGAAGATCCGAATGAAGTATTCGGGATTCGATTTGACGATAACAGTCAAGAAACCGAATGAGGTGATAACCGGTAAGCTATTCATAAATTCTCGTGAAGTCTATGCCATATTAGATACTGGCTCTATCCACTCCTTTATCTCACCTATATGTACTCAACGTTTAAATTTGACTATTGAAAACTTAAATCTTGTCTTATCAGTTGAAACCTCATTGGGAGAAATACCTATTACATTTACTATCTATAAATCTTGCCTAAGTTCAAATCAACAACCTCACATTACCTGTTGACCTTATTTCTTTAGAGATGCATGAATTTGATGTGATTTTAAGAATTGATTGGTTGACTACCCATCATGCTAAAATTGATTGTTTTCATAAGATTATTAGTTTTCATATTCCTAATCAACCTGTCATGCAAATTCAAGCAACTAAACCATTGAAATCTATAACTGTTATTTCTAGCCATAAAGCCATTCGTTTATTGAAAAACGGATGTCAAGCCTTTTTAGCTCATGTCACTGATTTGAACAAAAACACGTCAAACTTGAATGATATTCCCATTGTTAATGAGTTTCCTGACGTTTTTTTTCTGAGGAACTTTCTGGCTTACCCCAAACCGTGAAATTGAATTCTGTATCGATCTTGAACCCGACACTAAGCCCATTTTTAAAGTCCCACACCAAATGGCTCCCATAGAACACCAAGAGTTGAAAGTTTAATTACTAGATATCGGTATCATTCATTCTAGTACAAAACTTATATCGAGCGAGGAATGCGAGAAGAGTTTTCAAGAACTCAAGAGGAGACTTGTTTCAGCTCCTGTTCTGACCATACCATCAGGATCAGGAGAATTTGTTATCTACAGCGATGCTTCTGGCAAACGTCTAGGCTGTGTCCTTATGCAACATGGAAATGTTATAGCCTATGCCTCTCGACAACTCAAAGATTATGAGAAAAATTATCCTACTCATGATCTAGAGTTGGCAGCAGTCGTTTTCGCGTTAAAGATCTGGATACACTACTTGTACGGAGAAAAAGTGGATATCTATACGGATCATAAAAGTCTCAAGTATTTCTTCACCCAGAAGGAACTCAACATGCGACAACGACGTTGGCTTGAGCTGTTGAAGGATTATGACCACACAATCCAGTATCACCCGGGAAAGGCGAACGTTGTAGCTGACGCTTTGAGCAGAAAATCTTATGCAAGTACAAGTGCACTGCTGACAACACAAAAGTGTATTTTGTACGACTTGCAAAAGATGGAGATAGAGCTAAAGACACCAGGGACCCACTCGAAGATTGCTCACGTGCGAGTAGAACCAACTTTAATCGATAAAATTAAAGCTGCTCAAGCTACCGATCCGGAACTGATAAACATGATAAAGAAAGTACAAGAAGGTGTCATTCCCGAAACAAGAATCGACGAGAAAGGAATACTTCGAGTCAACTCTCGACTCTGTGTTCCTAACGATCCTGAATTAAAGCATAAAATCATGATGGAGGCACACAACACGCCGTTTGCAATCCACCCAGGAGGTACCAAGATGTATCGAGATCTTCGACATACATTTTGGTGGAACAATATGAAAAGAGAGATTGCGGAGTTTATCTCAAGGTGCCTAACTTGTCAACGTGTCAAGACAGAACATCAAGTTCCTAAAGGTCCATTACAATCACTTGAAGTTCCCGAATGGAAGTGGGAACACATCAATATGGACTTCGTGACGGGTCTTCCAAAAGTTTCTCAAGGCTTAGATGCAATTTGGGTGATCGTAGATAGATTGACCAAATCTGCTCATTTCTTGCCTATACGAGAAAACTTTTCACTTGAACGTCTTGCAGGTATGTACATAAATGAGATCGTGAGATTGCATGGCATGCCAGTTTCCATAGTTTCTGATCGAGATCCTAGATTCACTTCACGCTTTTGCATCAGTCTACAAAAAGCTATGGGCACTGAACTACGTTTTAGTTCTGCATACCATCCTCAAACGGACGGACAATCGGAAAGGACGATCCAGACCCTCGAAGATCTTTTGAGACTTTGTGTATTAGACTTCAAAGGAAGATGGGATAAGTACTTGCCGTTGGTGGAATTTTCTTACAACAACAGTTACCAAGCAAGCATAGGCATGGCTCCATTCGAGGCATTGTATGGAAGGAAGTGTCGCTCTCCAATATGTTGGAATGAGGTAGGAGAAGCAAAATTGTTGGGACCCGAGTTGGTACGCTTGACGACCGAAAAGATCCAAATGATCCGACAACGAATACAGACCGCACAAGAACGACAAAAGAGTTATGCTGATCTTCATCGGAGAGACGAAAGTTTCAACGTCGGAGATCATGTATTCTTACGTGTTTCTCCATGGAAAGGGGTTACGAGATTCGGAAAGAGAGGAAAGCTCAACCCTCGATTTATTGGCCCATTTGAAATCCTCGATCGAATAGGAATCGTAGCCTACAGACTAGCCCTACCACCAAGTATGTCTCGCATCCATAACGTTTTTCACATATCTATGTTACGTAAATATGTGAAGGACCCAAACCACATCATTGAGTTAGAACCAGACGTTATAGCAGATAATTTAACATACGAGGAGGTACCTGTTAAGATCCTGGATAAGAAGGAGCAGATCCTACGCTCAAAGGTTATACCTCAAGTTAAGGTTTTATGGAGGAACCAAGATACTGAGGAAATGACCTGGGAGCTAGAATCTGAGATGAAATCTAAGTATCCTTACCTCTTCGATATGTCAGGTACGTCAATTTCGGGGACGAAATTTCATAAGGAGGGGAGGTTGTAAGACCCCGAATTTTATGAAATACAAAATTTAATTTTTCTTCATATATATTTTTTTTGAAACAGTAAGTGGTTAAATTAACAAAATTGAAAGTTAAGGATGTTATGTGCAAATTTTATTTTGTCGGACAATATTCGCTTTGTCGGGGAATATTCGTTTGGTCGGGGAATATTCGTGCCGTACGACGGCGCCGAAATAATAAATTATTGGTGGACCCCACAACGGAATATTTGTCGGATATAGAAAACGACAGAAGTAACCTTTTTAAATAAAAATAGTCAACGGAACTGTTAAAATACCGGTGATAAAAGAATAGTAGCATACGGTAGTTTATGGTATTTTCTGTAGCACACGGTACTCTACAGTAACACACGGTATTGCATAGTGTCTCATATTATTGGTCTGATAATTGACACCGTAACTGTTACGCATCATTTCATCTATAATTGTCACTGCATAATATTTTATATTATCAATTCAATAATTGTTGTTACACAGTATTTTGCATTATTGATTTAATAATTGTCATTACACTGTATTTTATATCATTGAGTCAATAATTGTTGTTGCACTGTTTTTAAAATTATTGAACCTAATAATTGTCACAGTAACATATGCACAGTAATTCACATTATTGAATCAATAATTGTCATTACACAGTAACGTATGCTTTATTTTACATTATTGTTATCTCTATTATGATGTTATTTAAACAGTTGTATTTCATTAATTTATTGACTTGATATCTAAGAGCTAACTATACTGTATTTATAACAATTAATCATAATAATTGAATTGATAAAGTTATTTGTTTATAATATAAAGTTAGGTGATTATTAGGTGATATGAAATGAATGGTGTAGATTAAAGTGTGAATTATTGTTGAATAATTGAATTGATTTGTTTATAATATAAAGTTAGGTGATTATTAGGTGATATGAAATGAATGGTGTAGATTAAAGTGTGAATTATTGTTGAATAATTAAATTGATTTGTTTATAATATAAAGTTAGGTGATTATTAGGTGATATGAAATGAATGGTGTAGATTAAAGATAATATAATATTTGAAATGGATGGTGTAGATTAAAAGGTGATCTTTAAATGAATGGTTTAGATTAAATGAATGATAAGATTTTTGGCTATAAATAGAAGCCTTAACTTAAGGATTTTTCATAAACTTCCTTACTTGTTCTTTCTTTCTCTCTCTAAATACTTCTTGTGAAAGTTCTCTCTAAGTGTGCTTAAGTCATCTTGAGTATTTGTGAAGATCTATAAGTATACGTGTACTGTTCAAGTTAATCAACCTCATTTAAATCAATATCCAGTCACGTGTTACGGTAAGGGATACCATCTTTTTCATCTTCCATTATTCAAACATACTATGGTAAGGGATTATCATTATTTGATTCTCGATAATAATATTGTTTCTTCCTTACTCATAAGACGTGCCTTTTATTTCCATGTATTAAATTGTGGGAATAACCTTACGGAGCGGATTGCCGCCTGTTGGTGAATAACCTTTCGTATTCATTCATTATTAATCTCTGAGAATAACCTTACGGAGCGGATTGCCGCCTGTTTGGTGAATAACTCTTTGTACTCAAATTCTATTAAATTGTGGGAATAACCTTACGGAGCGGATTGCCGCCTGTTTGGTGAATAACTCTTTGTACTCAAATTCTATTAAATTGTGGGAATAACCTTACGGAGCGGATTGCCGCCTGTTGGTGAATAACCCTTTGTATTAATTTCCTTCACCTTTTGTTAATCAAACCTGCTACGGTAAGGGATATTATTTTCTTTCATACTCCTAAATCGAAATTTATTATGGAACTATTGCTTCTTTAATTCCTGAAAATATTATATGTTCCATAATAGTTGAACTTCATTATTTCAACTGAACCTTCCTATTTACGTGAACCTTTCTATTGAATTGTAACCGTTATTCTGAACTGTGGATCTTGAATATCATTTTTAAATTTCACTCCACATCATGTTGACAATTTGGACATTATTTGAATCTGTACAAAGTAAACTTCCGATACTTATTGTTATCCTATTTCTTCTGTTCATCATTTATATCATTCTAATCATCCAAAAATCAAGCTGTTGTGAATATCTGTGGCCGGGGGCACAGATGTGATATATTTGTTGAACAGATGATAGGTTAAAGGCGATATAATAGGTTAAAGGCGATACATCTGTTCGGTGTCTTTTATGGCACGTGGTGAATGTTCTCTTTGGCCCGTAGTGCAAAGATGAACTGTTGTTTGGTATGATTATGACCAAAGGCTGAATCTGGTATAATCATGACCGTTGGTGTTATATTGAATGTCTTTGGCCCGTAGTGCAAAGATGAACTGTTGATGTGCATGATTATGATCAGGAACTGTGAATTTGTATTATCTTGACTAATGATATTTCAGATGATAAAAGTTGATGATGTTTTTCCTAAAAAGAGAACCGAGTGGACATTATAGTCTGCATTATTCTTCTAATAGATTACTCATTCCGCTGCTATTATTGATCTGAACGTTGTTTAAGAATTTAACTGCAGTTTTTGATATAAACCTTGTAGTCTATTGTATTCTATCAAGAACTCAACTGTTGAAGACTAATGATAATTTATTCGTCATTATCTTAGTCATGATATTCTTTACTGGGCTATTTGAGCTCACCCTTTCTTTTGTTCCATTGTTTTTCAACAGGAGATGGAAACATAACAGGGTCTAGCCGGGGAATGGAGTGAGGGTCCGAGGAATAGTTATCATAGTTTTCACGTTTTGTAAAATAGTGTGGCAATAATAGTGAAGACTTAGTTGTGTATTATTATACACTGTATTGTTGTACGTTGTGCTTTGTTGTAATAATTTTGTTGTTGTATTTTGACGACTCAAGTTTGGGCTGTGTGGGCCCAGATTTGGGGGCGTCACACTTTCAAAATAAAGTATTCCAACAACATTCATTTAGACACACACGCACACGTACACACGCGCGCACACACACTGTAACGCCCCCAAAAATTCCCGCGCTTTCGATGCGGCGGACCTTGTGCGTTAATTTCATACATCTATCGACTTAACCAATGAGAACAGTTCAAGGTCTAACCACCACTCAGTCTTGCTATGTTAAAACATTTGTAAATATCAATTGTTATTCCATGAGTCCTTACAATCCTTATCAGTGTGAGTTCACTTATATGTTATGTGTTTAAGACTTGCTGAGCATTTTAGCTCACTCTTGCATATAAACCTAATGTGCAGACAAACCCGAGAGCTCCGGCTTGAAGAAGAAAGGAAAGAAGAAATGCGTAGACTAGTTTACTGCTTTCCTTAACTGTTCTTAACTGTAGTCATAATGACATTTTGTAATAAGAACAAGTTCAACACATGTAACCGAATATTATATAAATATTATCAAGTTTTATCACATTCTCTTGTTACGTCTTTACTTTGATTAAACTTAGAATTGTTAAAACTTAACATAGTATTAATAATGATCTATTTATCTGGATGAGGATCGGTAAATAACTTGTGAGTGTTGTACATCCGAGACAGAACTAAGCGATGTTGACTAGTCAAATCCATCGTTAAGGTTCCTCGGACCCAGGTATAACTCGTTATTACTATTCTGAATGTCGGATAAGTAGGATTATTAATATGAAGAGATATCACTATAAACAAATATGTTTCGAATGAGGGTTTTAACTATTTGGGTAATGTTCTGTACGGAAAGAGAATTTTGCACCGGACAAAGATACAACCATTTGTCACGGATAAAGATGCAAACATTTATCACGGGTGAAGATGCAAACATTCACCGCGAGATTCTCTGTTCCCAAGAGCCATCCTAATGATTTAATACCGTGGATGTTGAAACATGTAAAGTTATAGAATATCTAAATATTAAGGATAAAAAGGTTATGTTTGAGTATTAAGTCTCTTGTATCAATTATAAGGACTTGATATAAAATAATGAGAGATCTTTGGGAATTAGGATGAGAACTTTGTTTGAGAATAAAGGAAATCATCTATAAACCTATTGATTTAGCATTTGTAGTGAGCACCAAGTCATCTATAGTAAGTATAGTGATTTGGGGGCGTCACAGATATAACCTAGAATTGTTAAAATTTAACATAGTATTGATAATGATCTATTTATCTGGATGAGGATCGGTAAATAACTTGTGAGTACTGTACATCTGAGACAGAACTAAGCGATGTTGACTGGTCAAATCCATCGTTAAGGTTCCTCGGACCCAGGTATAACTCGTTATTACTATTCTGAATACCATATAAGTAGGATTATTGATATGAAGAGATATCTTTGTATATTGATACTTGTAGTACGAATGAGACCGTTACAAGTGGACGTATATAGAATATTTAAATCCTAAGGTTAAAATTAAACCGTTATTTATGGTTTTATCCATTTATACGGATGGAATACAAGTTGATACTTGTATACTTATGAGACTGAGATCAAGTTAAGATCCAGGGACAATGTTAAGAGAAATTGTTAATGTATAGTCTAAAATAAGACTATTTCAACCAATATGATTATGGGATCATTGGTTAAGTCGATAGATGTATGAAATTAACGCACAAGGTCCGCCGCATCGAAAGCGCGGAGATTTTTGGGGGCGTTACACACACACACACACACACACACACACACACACACACACACACACACATGTTTTAGGATTTAAAAGGATAAGAAAACATCGAGATTGCGGTAACCGTGTTTCACGGAAGTCGGGGGATGCCTATCACCTTCCCCTCGCTTAAGAAAGCCCCCGAATTCTATGAATTTCGGTTTGCGGACCAATTAACTCGGAGTCACACATGAGCCAGCGATTACTAAAACAAAGTTCGGATGAGTTGATACATCCATTTCAAATATACCAACTGGCGACTCTGGTCAATTGACTCATTATAAAATCGACTTTTCGAAACCCTGTCGACACTTAAGCCGACCCTTTTCAAAAATCACATCTTAAATCCAAAGGCTAAAATTGGAAAGGGCTTTTTTAATTATTAAAAAGCGAAATGACGAAATCCCGGCGTCGACACTAGTTATATTTAAATTATATTTTTCTTTAATTTAAGAGATATATTTTTATTTTTGTTCTAATCATCCAACTTATATTGGTGTGCACTAGAATGTTAAAATAAAATAAATCTAAAATATTTTGAATTATTTTTACAAAATTTTATTAATTTCTATTTTATAATTTTTATTTTTAATATTTAACATTAAAAGGAAAAAAAAAAAGAATCAGATCGACCTAGGTCTGGCCTGATCTGCAGGCTTAACCAGATCACAGCCCAACGACCAATGTCTGACCTAACAGATCTAAGTCAACGGACTAACCTGACTTGATCAAAGTTCAAGAGCTGACAAACTCAACTCAGGCCATACCAGACTAACCCATTGTGTATATTTATATAAGAATTTTGAAACCTTCTCTTTTTCTCTTTTAGTTGTTGAGATAACAACTCCTTGTTGAGAATTTGGCCGATAGCATTAGCAAGTACCCAACCTTCTTTAGTGAATATTGGAGTGGATTCTCACGTTCCCTTCCTAAAAAAATTGTAATAGAGTATAACGTAATTAATAGTCCCAAATAAGAAACATAGAAAAGAACAAAAAAAACTTCTTGTTGTATTGGTCTAAGTCTTTTCTTATTTGTACCTTTATGACTATGTAACTTAACGTTGTTTTAATATTTTAATAAAAGTATTTTTATTAAAGGTTTTAAATTAAAAAAATGTTTATTTTGGCTATATAGCACTGCTTTATCAAATGGACGCTAAAAATTTTATATTAATTTTTAATCTTAAATTGAATGAAAAAATATAAGTTAAAAAAAAAATCGCATATTATTTTGTATAATTATATATATCTATATATATATATATAGTGTGGACAGATGAGGTGGCCTGCCGTCACATTTCATCACTTTACTACTTAGCGGTGCTTGAAAGAGTAGCAAGTGGGGGGGGGGGGGGGGGGGGGGGGGGGGGGGGGGGGGGGGGTGTATGAGAGAGAAAAGGGCGAGGGAGGTGCCAAATCTTCTAAGCTTTCCAACTGTATTTCTTATCTCCCATATCAGCATTGGACTGTGTCAGACGAATGTAGTCTTTTTTAACTACTTGTATTAAAAAACTTATTTCATTTTCAAATTATTTATCTTAATTATTTTATTATTATTTTTGTAGTTTATTTAATCTCCTAAGTTTTTTTAGAATAATAAAATAAAAGAGATAGAGAGAAAAAAGAAGAAGTATAGTTGCACTTACGATTGTCAAAATTAATAGTGTTATTTTTTTTATTATATGTTATATTATTTTCAATTAATTTGGTTTAATTTTAAGTTTAATGAGAATAGTATTAAAAAAATAAGGTCAAAAATAATATTAAAAGAAAAAGGACAAATAAATTTGGACAAACAAAAAAAATTAGGACAAGTAAACTTAGAAGAAGGGAATAGTAATTTATTTTTATTATGTATAAAAAGGTTTTTTAATATACACCCTTCATATTAAAATTAGAATTTTTTTATTCATTCTAAAAAATATTAATACATTTTTATTTAAATTATAAAGTAATATGAAAATTATCTTTATTCTTAATTAATTAAGTATATATAGCTCCTTCATCTTCGAATCAAAAGGTTAAGAATACTCCATATATAAGATATGAGATGAATACAAATTAAAAATAATTTTATTTTATTTTATTTTATCTTATTATTTAAATTATCGCAGTTTCTTCGTATATTTATCAACGTATAAATAATTTTCCAAATGTTCGAGAAAACTTATTTTTCTATAATCTACAATTCTATGATGATTCCAAAGTGGGTGAGTAAAATAAAAAGTATAAAGGAATTATTTTTCTATTAGATTCTCAATTAATGCTTCCATTCCTTTCCAATCCCGCCTTTTTGGGGGAAGATTAGGACACTTGTTGTTTTCTAATCTTTAACTATATATATATATATATATATATATATATATATATATATATATATATAAGTAAGGATCTATAAGAACTTGTATGATATTATTCGGTCAGTTTATGAGAGATCGGGTAATTTAGATTTATAATTTTTAATTCTTAATTTGCAGCAGATAACACTATTTTTTTAAAAAAAAATTAGACCGTCCGTTTTTTTACACATAGTCAAAGATATCCGAATAGTATCATGATGATTTTTAATTTTGCAGACGACCTATTTAGCAAATAAAAAAAAACGTGGGTAGAGACGACCGGTGGTGGCACATACGCGTAGACTAACGTGAATTCAGACGTCTCATCCTCTTGGCAATTTCTTTGTTCATTCATTACTGTATCGTCAGCATGAGCTTGCGAATTAATAGATAGGGTTGATCATCGTCCTTCCTTCTACATGGATTTAGAGGACTGTTTCATTAAATAGATCGGTTGATCAAATGCGACCTTAATTATAAAATTATTAGTATGTATTAAATTAATTAATTATTATTTAAATTGTGAATTAATTAATGAGCTTTCGCCCCTTCTTCCAATAATTATTCTTCTTCTTCCATGTATGTATGAATGCAATATATATATATATATATATATATATATATATATATATATTTGATGATGTATGCTTGGCCGCGTGTAGGATAATTATAAATGAGATGCTGCGCCAATTTCTTTTTGACTTTTGAAGCATTCAATTCAATTCCTGGATTTGGATATATGCCGACTCTTATAAATTCTTTTTTTCTTTTTTGAAATTTTAACGACAATATATTTAATTGTGAAAGTATATTGTAGTATTTTAATAATTTCATATCGTTTAATATGTCATATTTAGATGTGTATATAAAAATTTAAGTTATTATTATTAATATTTTAAGTTAAAATTTTTAAAATAAAAATATGATACGAATTAAGATAATTCAAGAAGATACTGATAATATTTTAATAGAATAAGGTGATGCAAATAGAATATACATGGATCCTTCAAACCCCACCAGCCCAACCCCCAAACAAAGAAACTCACCTTTTTTTGATATAAAAAAAAAAAACAATTTTAATTTATTATCTCTCTTCACAGTCTTTTTCAAACATATAGATATCTACCATATAAAGTCAAGCAATAGAACAAATATTAAATAAACAAATAAAAACAAAACCCACGAGCCTTCCTGAAGAAGTGCCTTGTAGCCTACGTATCTCTTTGGTCATAGCAGCAGCTCCTCCTTCTATACCTCCATTTCTTTCTATTTAAGGCCCCTGTATTGTGCTCTTGTTCTCCTTTCTAAACTGCTGCTTCCCTTTCATAAAAATATCCCCACCAGAATTTCCTATTTTGTTTGGCTTTCTAAACAGCTTTATTTTAGGGAAAAACTATATAAACCATATTTATATAGAAATATTAATTATTATTGTTCATGGAAGGAACTCCAGTTGTAGTTAATGAAGGAGATCAAGAGCTCCTCAATTTACCTCCTGGATTTAGGTTTCATCCAACAGATGAGGAGATTATTACTCACTATCTTACCCAGAAGGTGGTCGACGACAAATTTTCTGCAACTGCTATTGGAGAAGTTGATCTAAATAAGTGCGAACCATGGGATTTGCCAAGTAAGGATCTCGTTAGAATCATTTTCTTCTTTTCTGTTTGTTTATTTTAATTATTTGATGTGAGAAAATCATATAAAGAAAAAATATCGTACCCGAAGCGCAAGGCTCAGGTATCAGATGCTTATATGCAGTCGTACCTCTATTTGAGATAATTATTTGTATTTCAACTTTTTCTTCTTTTCTGATTTGAGAAGATCATATAGAAAAGATCGTATCTAGTGCACAAGACTCAGATTAGTTTATGCAGTGTTTTTCCTGTATATTCGTAACGATTATTTATATTTTTAAAATTACTTGCAGAGAAAGCAAAGATGGGAGAGAAAGAATGGTACTTCTTTTGCCAGAGAGACAGGAAGTATCCGACGGGGACGAGGACGAATCGGGCGACAGAATCAGGATACTGGAAAGCCACCGGAAAAGATAAGGAGATTTACAGTAAGGAGAAAGGCAACCAGCAGCTGGTCGGGATGAAGAAGACCCTTGTTTTCTATAAAGGAAGAGCCCCTAAAGGAGAGAAAACCAATTGGGTTATGCATGAATTTAGACTGGATGGCAAATTCTCTTATTACAACTTCCCCAAGACAGCTAAGGTACCGTACCCAAATGTCTCTCTTTTTTCTATCTTTGTTTCTTATTATGATACATATTCTTTTGGTTGTTATTTACATTTTCGGTACGTCTTTTATACATATATGGGCCCACTTTTTTTTTTGGGGGGGTAAAGTTAATTGTACCACAAGTATTCTATTAGAATCGATGTGATGATAATAGTTTTGAATATGTAAAAATAGTACTAATTTTTGGTATATTTATAATAGTTTAAAATGATTCTAATGGTGGCTGAATTGAGACATTTCATTAATGAAATATATGTTTAGACAAGATGCCTTTGTTTTATGAGTTAAAGTTAATTTCTTATATAGCAGTAGAATAATGATAATGATAAAGTATTTATACAGGACAAAATTATTCTTATTTTTATTGACGTATATATTTTCAATATATTAAATTAAATTTTCTGTTATCGCTTGCATAATGATATATAAACAATTTGCTTTGAAATTAATGGATTGATCCCTTATTAATCTTTTATGGGAACTAATCATGCAAATCAATATTGCAGGATGAATGGGTTGTGTGCAAGGTTTTCCACAAGAACACAGGAATGATAAAGAGAAGTAATACAATGACAGAGCTTATGAGGATGAACTCTTTTGTGGAAGGTCTTTTGGATAGTCCTTTACCACCTCTCATGGATTCTCCTTACTCCAATAATATTAATGGTATTATTTCCAATGAAGATGATTTCAAAGGGAAAGTAATCACAGCAACATCAGCTAAATCCTCAGGTGGAAATTCTTTCTCATATCTCCCCAAAGGTCAAATACAAATGCAGCAGCAACAACAAAATAACTACATGGCCTCTTTCAACCCCCCCAATTACCAGACTAGTACTCCTAGTTACCAAATACCAAATTCCATTTTCTACTCTCAAAATGGAATTCCAATTCCAAATGCAAATTTCCTCTACCAATGTTCTTCTACTCCTCCTGGCTACTTGCACCAACAAAGGATCAATAACTCAATTTCAAGTTTTTCTGGATCACCAAATTTCGAGCAAGCTTCAGCTAATCAAGATCCAGAGAGACAGTTGAAGGTGGAGCAGTTCTCGTCGAATCAATCAATGGTCAGCCGGTCGCAGGACACGGGGCTAAGCACCGACTTGACAGCGGAGATATCGTCAAAGCAAGAAGTGAATAGAAGCAAGATGTCTTATGGAGATATCGAGGGTCGTCCCAATTCAGTTGCTCCCCTTTCAGATCTGGATTCTTTCTGGAATTTCTAATGTATAGGAATTATTTCGCACCAAATTTAAGTTATTTTTTGATCCTATTCAATCCGTTGTTTGCTAGCTAGGACGACTTCTTTTCGATCAGATTGTTTTATACAATTAATTCAATAGGTGTTTTATACAATTAGTCCACTAGGGAATTAAATTTCCTGACATTGATGTGTGTATATATATATATATATATATATACCTACCTTGGTTTGTTGATAGCTTGTTACAAGTTCAAAATTTACATTGTTTAGTGATAGATAGTAGGAGATCTAGAGCTTAATGAATACATATATTTGTATATCTTCATTCTTTCATTAATATTCTTGTACCTTTTTTTCATTTATATTCTTGTGCTTTGTAATTACACAATTCGTTTCTTGGACTTTATACATGTATGAGCATGTTCTTTAATTTTTATTTTCTAAACGGGAGGAGTATATAAATTCAGGCATGTTAATTGAAGAACTCAGACTATATATGTCATGTACCTATCTCTCTATATCTGGAATTGAATTATTGTAATAAGAAAGTCTAGTCTTTTATTAGATTTGTATTTTTCATTAAAAAAAATGCAATTACCTTTGCCTTCCAAGTGTTCAAATTTGTACGCAATTGATTCTTCCTTGCTATTTGATTATTCTTATCTTCTTCTTTTTTTTCTTTTTTGCCTTGATAAATCTGAAAACACAGTTTTCGATTCTTGCACTACGTTACTGACGTTACTGAGTTTTAAATGGGTCAAATATATATATATATATATATATATATATATATATATATATATATATGGAAGCTGATCTATAGCAGATGTTTGTTATGAACACTATTTCAGTTAGCACATCTATGAGCATCCGATCCCAAATATAAGAGTTAAGAATTTAGCTTGACCGCTAGTAGGAATAACACTGACCACTACTCCCACTAGCTGCTAGACCAAACTCTTTTTTTTTTTGCCGCTAATACGAATAGCGGCCAATCTAAAATCTAAAAAACTAGAGCTCGACCTGGTCGCTAGTAGAAATAGCGGCCAGTGTTACTCCTATTAGCTGCCAAACCGAACTCATAACCCTTAGATTTAGGATCGGACGGCTATATATATACTAGCTGGAATAATATTCATAACAAACGTTTATTATGAATTAGCTCCATATATATATATATACACACACGTTTATTATGGATCAACTCCTTGATGGTGTATAAATATCTTTTCTGAATTTGAACTTTTTTGTGAACATACCGAAAAGAAAAGGACGAAATAGTTGGTTTCATTTCTTGCCAAAAAAATTTCGAACAGAAATAGATGAATTTGGCCGGAAAATCTTCTATAATACATATTATAACCTCTACATACAAAAACAACAAAATCAACGTAGGATAAAATAGTTTGTTAAATAAAAATTTAAGTATTATTTTTATTTTTTACTTTATAAACTCAATAACAATATGAAGGAATTAAACTCTACGATTTTTCTATTCTTTTTTTTTTATATAGAAAATTGATATTATCAGAGTAAAAATGATGTTACCAAAGCAATAAGTGTTGCTTAAAATATTAACTATCGAAATTATAAAAGTGTCGTCAAATGTATATTTGTTCTGATAACATAATTTTTGCCACAATATCAATCATTTTTTTTATATATAAGTTAGGGTTCGTTTGAAAACTATTTTATGTTTTCATATGTTTTTGCTCTTACTTACTATTATTATTGGGGAAAAAAAATCAGACAACGTTATTTGATAATTTTATTTATTTGATAATTTTAATTATTTCATGAAGAGGTAGAGTTTGAAATTTTGCTCTTGACTTTGATTCCTAAACTCCATTAAAGTTGAAATGGCTCCTTGTACATGTTGCCAAAATTGAATTATTATTTTTTTTTACTTGTTTGCTGTTAAAATTGATTTTGCTTCTATTTTTTTCAAAGTAGAAACAGTCATCAAACACTATTTTCTACTTATAATTTTAAAAAATAAAAATTAAAACAAAAAATTAAAAATAAAAACAATTATCAAACGAATCCCAAATTTTTAATTTTTTTCATCGTTATTCAAACATGGTGCAAGGTGGATGCATAAAGTATGTGAATGCTCCCTAAATTCATGAATATACTAGAACATAAAGGAAACTTAGGTCTTACTTTATCTACATTTAGAAGTTTCCTTGCAAAACCCAAAATTTTAAGGGTTTAGCTGTGAGAATATTCTCTCCTAAATTTATGCTACGCGTTTTAATGACACATGTTGTCGCTTGAAAATCTTTCAATGTTCTGCGTGTTCTTGAGTCACGGGTTCATATCCACTTCCTTGTGTTTATTCTTTTCTTAGGAAATAAAATTACACCCATCTAATCTTAATTTGACTAAACTTAATTCATGTTTCTTTTTTGATATTTTCAGAGAAAAAAAATACTGTAACAAAATATGAATTTAACGATATTTTTATAATTACTTTATCAACGTTTAACACTTTAAGTGACATTTATTATTCTGATAATAATATTTTTGTTCCGACAATATTAATCAAATTTTTTTTTATGTATATATGATTAAACAAATTGGACACGATTTATTTAAGTAGTGTATTATGACGCTATTAATTTAATTTTTCTTACTCAAGTTATATATTCCGAGAAACATGACTAGTTTAGAGACGAAAAGAGAGCGGCCTAGGTATATCATGTGTTGGCTTCTAGGAGAGAAGAAAGGGTTACTTTCATGTGATTATTTTGCTTACTTTCTATTCAAACCAAAGCGTCCATTTGGATAGAGACTTACGCGCGGGGGGGGGGGGGGGGGGGGGGGGGGGGGGGGGGGGGGGGGTGAGGGGTGACCTAGCTAGCTAGGCATTTTTTATTTTTTTTAATTACTTACAAGATTTTTTAACTTATAACGTAAGTGTAGAGATCATTTATTATCGATGTGAAAAGAATTTTATAAAATTATTATTTTTATTTATAAAAATATTAATTTTTTATATATATCGACTAAATTGATCATGAAGGCGGATGCGAGTTTTTTAACAAAAAAAAAAAAAAAATTACCATCCACACAAATTATGTTGCGTATGAAAAGTTTTGTAAATAGGGATCGATGTTAACATGTTGGGTCTGAAATGTGGCATTCACTACCCAAACATACACGGTTCCATTGAGGTCGGGTTAAAATTTTTAATATTTTAATATTTTGGCATACCTTTTGATTAAATTGTTAAGAGAAGATAAATATTATTTCTTATTTAAATTGACTTTAAATTATACTATAAAATTAATCTTAAACACCTTTCATATTCCGGCACCACATGCCACTAGCTAGCTGTCTCTGTGAAAGCAATATGCTTGACCCAGCTAGATCTTGTTAATGCTTTCCTAAGGTATTAATCCTCGTCTTGTCACATTTTTCTACGCATGTACCGTCCATCCTCCTTTATTTACTTTTCCTTTTGATTTGTTGTACTTTTGTTTAAATTTTCAAGTAAATAAATAAATAAAAGTAACATTTCTTTTGTGGAATATCTTTTTTATATATATAAATAAGACTTATTTTTTTTATGAAATTTCTTATTTTTTTTTATCGGATCCGATTAGTATGAAGTTAACTTCATGATAAGTTGGACAATAGTTTAATACAGTGCTGACACACAGAGAGAGAACACCTCCGACCTACATGACAACGCTGTATTGATCTATTGTTCAACTTAACATAAAATTAATTTCATACTAACCGAATCTCTTTTTGTCACTCTAATGCCTTTTTATCTAAATCCTCTAATTAGGGTTTCTAAAGTTTAGCTCGTGTGAAGAAATAAATTTAAAATAAAATTCAATATTGACTTGTTTAGTATTAGAGGATCTAATCTAGTGCTGGTCTTACTCGAGCACATTTTGAGCCAAGCTGGAAGAACTTATCACGTTAACTAGCTCAAAATATTACTCACTGTCTTGTTTTATTTATCTCAATTAATTTCTTACGGTCAAACTGACCATATTTATAATAAAAAATTATTCTTAAATTTATTAGATATACACAAAAAAAATTATTATCATAAGAAAGTATATCGAATATAATATCAAAGTTAACTTATTTGATTTCAAGATTTTTAATAGATTTGTATAAATATTAATTTTAAAATTAGTCAATTTAATATTAAAAAGTAAATTAAGGTAAGTAAGACTGAACGAAAGGAGTAAAAGATTGGTACATTTTGGCTAAATTTGATGACGAATGAATTTTAGAATTGGATCTCAAAATTAACCTAAATTTCCAATAATTATTTAGTTTTACGCCAAACCCTTTCTAGCATTCATACTTCAAAACTCTTTCAGTTTCTGAATTTGGATGAAAAGTGAAGAGAGAGAAATTAAAGTTTCAATTAATACAGATGATAAATGGAGAGAGAGGGTGATAATAACTTTCTTGCGTTGTTGTGTCTGTGGGTTAATTAGAAATACATAGAAGGAATTAAATTTTTGATTCTTATTATTTTAAAGATATAATAAGTCTTTCGTTTTAAGATTATTGTCCCCTTAAATCTTCCCAATTTCAAGTGAAATTTTGTTTAGAGAAGAAATGGAGGTTATTTTTCGTCCATTTCTCACTCTTTCACTTTATGGATGGTTTATGTATCCGCTTGTTGAAATTTGATTATTATTATATGATGTTAAAGGTGTTTATTTCATTCAATTTAATGCCTTAATGCTTTAAATTTTCATATATCTGCTCTGCTGCTCTGCTCACTATATGTTTGACAAAAGTCCTATGCATAAATTTCTATTTAAACGGATTAATGGGTTTTGTTTCATGGCATTTCTTCTCTTAATTTCATTTACCTTATTGGAATACTTACTTTTTCTTTTAATATGGAATGAAATCAGCTTTAAAAATAGTTTTCCAATATAAGAAAATAGAATTTTCTTAATTTTGAAAACTTAATTAATTATTTCCATGATCAATGCAACTCGGATTAGTATGCAAATCCTAGAGCTTGATTAAGATATAATTAAAGTTAAGATCTTACATCGATTTAGTAGGGAAACAATTTATATATTCAAGCCTTCGTGTCTTCAATCCACATTAATTTCAGGCTTCAAGGAATCCCGCACTGCTTTTGTAGTATTTCATTAAATCCTGAAAACATATGAATAAATGTTGAGCTCAATTTTTTGCAAGTCACCGTCAAAACTCGAAGGTGGAATATGACCAAGTTAACAGTAGCAACTACGTATGAGTTTACAAAATACCCTTGTCGTTTAGAAGTATAAAATTCTATAAAGAATTATCAGCAACAGTTGAAATAAAAAATAAATATATGATCGTACTACTACAAATCATACCGTTTAAGGTTGCAATTGGACTTCACCTTAAACTTTAAAGTTGAGTGAAATTGTGGAGTTTCATTTCCTTGAATTCACTCTCTTACATACAATGTATGGGTAATGCCTCACTCTCAATGTCAAGGACAACTTATCCTTGGCTGTAAAGTGTGAATTGCAAAAATCCAAAAGTTTTAAATTACATCATAAGTTGGTAGTATTCTTCTTTTTAATGCTGCCGCCTCCCAATACACTCTTCTGCTTTATGGTTGATATATTCCCGCGTATGTTGCTTCCCACTAAAGCGCAAATTGGCGTCATGCTGCTCCTGATGCCTTCATGAACCTTTAGCGCGCCTTGAGCGGAATGAGCATTTTTGATTGCTTATTTACAGTTCTGCCATCCATTTTGTTTTTCCTACAAAATAAGATTAAAAATAATATCAAAATAATATAATATAATATCAAAATAATAAAAATGTATAAAATTAAATAAATTACTTAAAACACTAAAAATATTTAAAAATTCACAAATAATTAAACATAAAATACTTAATAAATAAATATAAAATTAACTTATCAAGTTGTTAGTATATTTATCATAGGATTCTTACGATTGATCATAAAAGTTAAAGTTCGTGGGTCTCTTGGGCTTGCAACTGTATGAATGCCTTTTTAGGCTTTGCAAAGTTATATTTGGTCATGTATTTTGTCATTTATGTTACCTAGGAATGAACAAGAAAGAGGGAAAAAAACATATTCTAATGTGAATGGAATGACCAATCAGTTTACTGTGCAAGCTCAGTTCCAATACATCGTACAAAGACATTGATATTTGTAGCTACTCAGTTATTGGTAACTTCTTTGACCAGTGTTGCAAAAAGTCTCTGCATTGAGCGTTGTCTAAATATTTCTTCTATTTCTGAATTTAACATGATTATCTTACACAAGGGGCACTCCCTTCCCAAACCTTAGGCTCACGCAAATGAGACTTGAACAGACAACGACTAGTAGGTGGTAGAAATCATTTACTTAAGGCCAGCCTCCATTGATAGCTGACGGAACATTAAGATCAACTTTCAACATTTGGAATGCTTTTACGAAATCAAGATTTGATCTTAATTTGGATTGTTATTTTGATATCTAGGCGCACCAACATTTGAATCCATAATTCCAAACTGAAGGCGCTCGGTGAATAAAATCTGATACCGAAAATAATTGCATTTCTTTTTGGATTTCATGAGGGAAGAATGAGGGGTCAAGCTTTTCTTACATTTCCCATCTGTTGAACTTGCTCATAAGGCTTTGGTATGTTTGATGTGTAATGCAGCCTTCGTGTTATTTTAATTTATAAATGTTTCTTTTTTTGCTTTGTTTATAGTCAGTAGAATTATAATACTCCGTCCTCCATTTCAAAAATATAAGAGCAACTTACTGAAATTGTAAATTTAGCTTATCCTCTTGAGCAGCGAGGCACTCACTTGTATATTTATACTTGCAAAGTTCATTTCGCTCATATATTTCGGAATGAAACCAAAAGTCATTTTTTTCTTATATTTTGGAATGGAAGAAGTATTAATTATAAACATCTTGATGCATGACAATATTTGGAACAAAGAATTAATGGAAAATTATGGCAAAGTCGGGAAAATAAACTAGGATTTAAACTCCACAATTAAATCACTAGGGTCTCTAGTGTATCAGCTCCAAGATGAATAAAACACATTTGCAGTATGAATTATAGTAATCAATTTCAATATTAATAGTCTAAGTTAATAATCTTATAAGGATTAGATTATTATTTAAAAAGATTCGAAACCCTAATATTATTTGGAGAATAATAAAAGTACTAAACGGCAAAAATACCCGGCCTAAATATTGAAAATTCCTAATCACAGCTAAAACAGTGTAACTCTTAGGAAGCACTTAAATAGTAGTGCTATAAAATAAAATTAGAAAGAAAAACAAACTATATTTCAAGCGCTCTGAATAGCGGTGCATCAAAGTTTACCTGCATTTGATTAACTGCACGTGTTGATTATGTCTGTGCTGTATCTGTAAGAAGAGAATGTCTCCTTAGAGATACATTAATTTGCTTACTTTGTAGCTCGTATGTATAGGTTTTTTGTGCAAACAAGTTTACTTGTCTTAGTCATGGACATCAGCATATAGGGCATCCTTAGTGGTCTTCTAAACAAACAGTCCTGGTTCCTAGAAGCCCATCCTCACAATTTGTCTGTGAGGAACCGAGATGGATCACAAACTGTATATATGAAGCATTGAAAGCGAGGACAGAGAGATTTTTTCTAAGTTTGACTCCTTCCTTGTGGCCTTTGTGACTTTCCTATTGCTTTTACCAGGTCGAACAAAGCCATATTGGACCATTGGCCGAGCACAACAATGTAATTCCATTTGCACAAATGACATGGTCATGTTCTCTAGTACGAAGGTATTGTTGACTGTTTTTTGGATCCTATCCGGTTAGTTATACCATCCTTCCTGGTTCTATTTCAATGATCCAGTTACTCTTTGGGAAAACAGGCTGCAGTAAAGAGTTCAGTTTTGTGTTTTCCATATTGAATGTTTCACCACATTCGGTCCACTTCAATCTGGTCCCGCCTTCCTCTCTTTGCACCCCTGCTCTCAGCTATCTTTGACTCATCCAACTTTATTGTTTTTCTGTTTGCATTGCTTTGCGGTGAGAACCTAGACTTGATAACTGTTTTTCTAGTTTCATAGCTTTTATTATTGAGTTGATTAGATAATAATTACTGTTTAATTAGACATCTAATTTGGAGTTTGCTAATCAGCATAAACAACTAGACATCTATGTACCAGTGAAGTTAGTCTGGTAAATTTTTCTTCATTTCGTCTTTCATGAACTCATATCATTTAAGTTCGACCCTTAATTGCAGACTGTAGTGAATGGTTATGTATATAAAGGCAAGCCCGTGATTATCCAGTTTGGCCGGAATGCTTCAGCTGTCGAGTGAAAAATAAAAAAGAAAATAACAATGAGAAAGAGGTTTAGTGCTGAAGTGATCATTGAAAATGCTCCCCTAGTGTAAACAAGGTAAAAGGAAAAGGAAAAAAATGAAAGTTTGGCTTTAGGTCTCCTGCTGAGATAACTATTAGAAATTATTGCCGTTGGCTTATATGATAGACAATCAACAGGGATGGAAGAAGATTCAAGGAGCCAAAACCTTTGGCTATAAAAAGTGCAACTGTGTGAAGAAAAAGACGATACAAACAGTGCTTTCATTTACATGGACATTGTAAGATCAGATTTTCATACTTGTATTCTGCTAGGTTTGGCTGAACAGAACTTTATCCGAAGTTCATGACATGGGAAGGTCATTATGCCTGATATTTTTTGTTTTTATGGACAAGCAAGTATTGACAAACAGCGACGTCCTCTATGTTTGCCTTGGTTGTAATTGTGAACTTATTTTCATGATTTGGAGACAAAGCTAATATATATTTGTTGAGTGCTGACAATCGTAAACTTCAAGTCGACTTTATGTTTTTTCTATGGTTTGTTTGTAACGTGGTAAATAACAGGGTAATTATAAGAGAGAATAAGAAATGTCAAATTCATACCCATCATCATATCTACAAGTATATTAGTTTTGATGTAAAAGACAACAAACAATTGGCCTATTAGCTCAGCTGGTTAGAGCGTCGTGCTAATAACGTGAAGGTCGCAGGTTCGAAACCTGCATGGGCCATTATTATTCATTTTTCTCTCAATTGTTTTTTTATTTTTATTGTTCTCTCCTATTTTTTTGTTATAAAATAACCAAAAAAAAAAAAAAAACCCTTTTCATTTAAAACTTTCCCAATCATATGATATTTAATTATGCAAATTATACTTCTTGGCGGGTTATATCAATTTTTTCTCACTGTACTCAATCCCAATTTACATATATATTATTGTACTAAAATTATTTATAATCGAGTTCTTGTACTCAAAATTTTATACAAAAAGTGAAATTTCAGTCACTGACGATTAGTCATTTAATAGAAAAATGTCGTGGCAGTATTAAATATCATTTTCATCATTGAATTGGAGGTAAATTTACAATTGCATCACTGAAGCAATAATAATAATAATAATAATAATAATAATAATAATAATAATAATAATAATAACAATAATAATAATAATAATAATAATAATAATAATAATAATAATAATAATAATAATAATAATAATATCATCTCCGTTACAAAAAAAAATTAATAAGTTTTTTCTCTTTAAAAATTAATTTGATGTATTTTAAAACTAATTTTTTTTAATAATAATAATAATATCTCTGTTATAGGGAAAAAAATACCTCAAATTAATTTTTAAGAAGTAAAATTAATCCTTTTTTTTTAACTGAGATGGTATTATTATTAGTATTATTATTAAATTGAAATTTATGTTTAAAATAGCTCACATTAAATTTTAAAAAGTAAAACTAATATTCTTTTTTTTGTGTAACGGAGAGGTATTATTATTATTATTATTATTGTTGTTGTTGTTGTTGTTGTTGTTGTTGTTGTTGTTGTTATTATTATTATTAGTATATTTATTAAATTAAATTTATTTTTAAAATATCTCAAATTAGTTTTTAAAAAGAAAAACTAATTTTTTTTTCTTTGTGTAACGGAGATGGTATTATTATTATTAAATTAAAATTTATTTTTAAAATACATCAAATTAATTTTTTAAAAATAAAATTAATCTTCTTTTTTTTTTGTAACAGAGAAGCTATTATTATTATTATTATTATTATTATTATTATTATTATTATTATTATTATTATTTTTGCTTCAGTGATGCAATTCCAGTTTAATGATAAAAATGGTATTTAATAATGTCACGTCTTTTTTCTGTTAAATGACTAACAGTCATTGGCGAAACTTTCACTTTTATAAAAAAATTCGAGTACAATGACTCGATTGTAAAAACATTCAGTACAATAATGTAAAAGTAAACTGGGATCGAGTACAGTGGGGAAAAATGATATAACCTGTAAGACCCCGAATTTTATGAAATATAAAATTTAATTTTTTTTCATATATATTTTTCTGAAACAGTAAGTGGTTAAATCGATAAAGTTTAAAATTAAAGATGTTATGTGCAAATTTTATTTTGTCGGACAATATTCGTTTGGTCGGGGAATATTCGTTTGGTCGGGGAATATTCGTGTCGTACGACGGCGCCGAAATAACTAATTATTAGTGGACCCCACAACGGAATATTTGTCGGATATAGAAAACGACAGAAGTAACATTTTTATATAAAAATAGTCAACGGTGTTAACTGTTAAAATATCGGTGATAAAAGAATAGTAGCATACGGTAGTTTATGGTATTTTCTGTAGCACATGGTATTCTACAGTAGCACACGGTATTGCACAGTGTCTCATATTATTGGTCTGATAATTGACACCGTAACTGTTGCGCATCATTCCATAAATAATTGCCACTGCATAATATTTTATGTTATCAATTCAATAATTGTTGCTACACAATATTTTATATTATTGATTTAATAATTGTCATTACACTGTATTTCATATCATTGACTCAATAATTGTTGGTGCATTGTAGTTTAAAATTATTGAACCTAATAATTGTCACAGTAGCAAATACACTGTAATTTATATTATTAAATTAATAAAAATATGTAACGTGTTTCTTACATTATTATTGAATTATTGGTGTAACATTATTTTATTTTATATGTTGGACTTACAGGAAGAATAAATAAATAAATAAATCAATAAAAAAATAAAAAATTAATTTTACTATTTGAAATAGTAACGTGAATAGTAACATGTGGGCCCCTGTAGGACCCACCTGAGAAAATTTGCACAAAAATGTGCTGGGAAATTTTTACGCAAAAGGCGTGGGCGGCTGCGCTGCTGAAAATTTTTCAGCACTGGCGTGCAGCACGCCACCCACCTACCGCGCATAGTAACTTATTTTCTCCTATAAATAGCTTGCTCAGCTGAATAGAAAAATCACACCTAAAACATAAAAATTTTCTATAAGAATTTTATGAGTTTTCTCTGAGAATAGTAAGGTTATTTTGAGTGTTTGAAAGCCAAAAGGAGTGCAGAAATTTTTCAAATAAGTCTTTTATTAAAGAGTAGTAATTTCATAAATTCCTATTTTTTACGGTATTCACGAATCTTCCCTTAGAAAACTCTTCTTTGAGAAGTTTCATTTTTAAAAGCTTTCTTTGGAAGATTTATTTTAGAATATTATTTTAAAAACTATTTTAAAGTAGTTATATTATACTACAAAAATTATGTTAAATATATATAATTTTGATAGTTCATATTATACGAGTTATCATACACTTTGAAATTTATATGTGGTAATTACTAATTTTATTATAAATATATAGGTTGATCAACCTCATTTAAATCAATATTCAGTCACGTGTTAAGGTAAGGAATGTAATTTTTTTCTTACTTGTAAGGAATATCATATTCTTTCATTTTATATTATTTAAAATTACTACGGTAAGGGGTATCATTCTTTTCATCATCATAAATGGATATTATGTTCTTTCTTACTGGAAGGGATTATCATTCTTTGTTTTTCGAAAATAATATCGTTTTTTCTTGTGCCATTTATTTCCATGTATTAAATTGTGGGAATAACCTTACGGCACGGATTACTGTCTGTTGGTGAATAACCTATCGTATTCATTCCTTATTAATTTCTGAGAATAACCTTACGGCGCGGATTACCGCATGTTTAGTGAATAACTCATTGTATTCAAATTGATGAGAATAACCTTACGGCGCGGATTACCGCCTGTTGGTGAATAACCCTTTGTAATTATTTGTCTCTTGTGGAAATAATTTGTCTACACGAATTATCACATGACACTTTTATTCCATATTCATTTGTAATATAATTTTCTTTCATATTCGTAAATGTTATTATTTTCCTTTATACTCATAAGGGATACCATCTTTTTCATCTTCCATTATTCAAACTTACTATGGTAAGGGATATTAATTTCCTTCACCTTTTGTTAATCAAACCTGCTACGGTAAAGAATATTATTTTCTTTCATACTCTTAAATCGAAACTTATTATGGAACTATTGCTTCTATAATTCCTGAAAATATTATATGTTCCACAATAGTTGAACTTCATTATTTCAACTGAACCTTCCTATTTTCTGAACCTTTGTATTGAACTGTAACCGTTATTCTGAACTGTGGATCTTGAATATCATTTTTAAATTTCACTCCACATCATATTGACAATTTGGACATTATTTGAATCTGCACGAAGTAAACTTTCGATACTTATTGTTTATCCTGTTTCTTCTGTTCATCATTCGTATCACTGTTATTTGTGAATATCTGTGGTCGGGGGCACAGATGCGATATAATTGTTGAACAGATGTTAGGTTAAAGACGATATAATAGGTTAAAGGCGATACATCTGTTCGGTGTCTTTTATGGCACGTGGTGAAAGTTCTCTTTGGCCCGTAGTTCATAGATGAACTGTTGTTTGGTATGATTATGACCAAAGGCTGAATCTGGTATAATCATGACCGTTGGTATTATATTGACAGTTCTCTTTGGCCCGTAGTGCATAGATGAACTGTTGTTTGGTATGATTATGACCAAAGGCTGAATCTGGTATAATCATGACCGTTGGTGCTATATTGAATATCTTTGGCCCGTAGTGCAAAGATGAACTGTTGATTTGCATGATTATGACCAGGAACTGTGAATTTTTATTATCAAGACTAATGGTATTTTAGATGATAAAAGTTGATGATATTTTTACTAAAAAGAGAAGCGAGTGGACATTATAGTCTGCATTATTCTTCTAATAGATTGCTCATTCCGCTGCTATTATTGATCTGAACATTGTTCAAGAATGTAACTGCAATTTTTGATATAAACCTTGTAGTCTATTGTATTCTATCAAGAACTCAACTGTTGAAGGCTATTGATAATTTATTCGTTATTATCTTAGTCATGATATTTCTTACTGGGCTATTTGAGCTCACCATTTCTTTTGTTCCATTGTTTTTCAACAGGAGATGAGAACATAGCTGGGTCTAGCCGGAGAATGGAGTGAGAGTCCCAAGGATAGTTATCCTAGTCTTCACGTGTTGTAAAATAGTGTGACAATAATAGTGAAGACTTAGTTGTGTATTATTATACACTGTATTGTTGAACGTTGTACTACTTTGTAATAATTTTGTTGTAGTCTTTTGACAACTCAAGTTTGAACTGTGTGGGCCCAAATTTGGGGGTGTCACATAACCCATTTCTTGGCCTATGTAGGTTCGAAACCTGCATGGGCCATTTTTATTTATTTTTTAAATTTTTATTTATTTTTCTCTCAATTGTTTTTAAAATTTTATTTTATTTTTCTCTCCTATTTTTTTTGTTATAAAATAACAACAACAAAAAAATAACCTTTTCATTTAAAACTTTCCCAATCATATGATATTTAATTATGCAAATTATACTTCTTGCTCTTCTTAAAGTCCCACCCACCCCCTTCGAAAAAATTGTTCAATGCTCCAGGAGTGAACCTCACTATTATATAAGAGAGAGAGTATACTATTTATTTACTCTAGGACACCGAATAATTTCTCCCCCTTTGACCTTACCTATCTTTCTTCAATTTTCTCTCTCCAAACCTTTTCTCTTTTTTTATTTTTAAATCTTAATCTAAACGCAAACTAAGAAATCACACAAATAATGACCAACCCTTTGAATAATTCCACTTTATCTAATCTTTTCCATCTAAAATTTGAATTTTTCATCGGAAATTGACACCGTTGGGAGCTAAATAATACCACGAATTAGGTTTGAAGAATTTGATTTTTACAAGAATGGTGGAATTTTTGAGCAATACTAACGTTTTCTCTTGTTGTAATGGTAATAATAGCATTATTCATCAGTAAAAGCATCTATCAGAACGTAAAATTTTAATCTTCTTCTCAAGTTGATTTTCTACTTCTGATTTATATTTTTTAAATGAGTTAAATGCATCATCTTTTGTTCTCAACAAATACACATAACAATATCTGCTAGCAACATCTATAAAAGTAATGAAATATCATTTTTCACCCCTTGTCAATATTCCATTTAACTAACAGATATCAGTATGTATTAAATTTAATAATTGTGATTCTCTTTGAATATTTGGAAACGGTTTTCTCACAATTTTTTGATTTAACACAAACTTCACATTTCTCAAGTTCACCATTACCAATATCAATTAATTTCATTGCTTGCATATTTTTTAAATTCTTTGAATTTATATGTCCTAAGCGACTATGTCATAAAGAAATTTCACAAGTAAAATAAGCAAAAACATAATTAATTTTATTAGCAGATAGTTTGTACATTCCATTACAAGCATAACATTTTCCAATAAAAACACCATTCTTTGAAAGAATGATTTTGTCGGACTCAACAGAAAGTTTAAAGCCTTTTCTGTAAGACCCCGAATTTTATGAAATACAAAATTTAATTTTTCTTCATATAGATATTTTTTTTAAACAGTAAGTGGTTAAATCGATAAAGTTAAAAGTTAAGGATGTTATGTGCAAATTTTATTTTGTCGGACAATATTCGCTTTGTCGGGGAATATTCGTTTGGTCGGGGAATATTCGTTTGGTCCGACGGCGCCAAAATAACAAATTATTGGTGGACCCCACAACGGAATATTTGTCGGATATAGAAAACGACATAAATAACCTTTTTAAATAAAAATAGTCAACGGAACTGTTAAAATACCGGTGATAAAAGAATAGTAGCATACGGTAGTTATTGGTATTTTCTGTAGCACTCGGTACTCTACAGTAACACACGGTATTGCATAGTGTCTCATATTTTTGGTCTGATAATTGACACCGTAACTATTACGCATCATTTCATCGATAATTGTCACTGCATAATATTTTATATTATCAATTCAATAATTGTTGTTACACAGTATTTTGCATTATTGATTTAATAATTGTCATTACACTGTATTTTATATCATTGAGTCAATAATTGTTGTTGCACTGTTTTTAAAATTATTGAACCTAATAATTGTCACAGTAACATATGCACAGTAATTCACATTATTGAATCAATAATTGTCATTACACAGTAACGTATGCTTTATTTTACATTATTGTTATCTCTATTATGATGTTATTTAAACAGTTGTATTTCATTAATTTATTGACTTGATATCTAAGAGCTAACTATACTGTATTTATAACAATTAGTCATAATAATTGAATTGATAAAGTTATTTGTTTATAATATAAAGTTAGGTGATTATTAGGTGATATGAAATGAATGGTGTAGATTAAAGTGTGAATTATTGTTGAATAATTGAATTGATTTGTTTATAATATAAAGTTAGGTGATTATTAGGTGATATGAAATGAATGGTGTAGATTAAAGTGTGAATTATTGTTGAATAATTAAATTGATTTGTTTATAATATAAAGTTAGGTGATTATTAGGTGATATGAAATGAATGGTGTAGATTAAAGATAATATAATATTTGAAATGGATGGTGTAGATTAAAAGATGATCTTTAAATGAATGGTTTAGATTAAATGAATGATAAGATTTTTGGCTATAAATAGAAGCCTTAACTTAAGGATTTTTCATAAACTTCCTTACTTGTTCTTTCTTTCTCTCTCTAAATACTTCTTGTGAAAGTTCTCTCTAAGTGTGCTTAAGTCATCTTGAGTATTTGTGAAGATCTATAAGTATACGTGTACTGTTCAAGTTAATCAACCTCATTTAAATCAATATCCAGTCACGTGTTGAGGTAAGGGATACCATCTTTTTCATCTTCCATTATTCAAACGTACTATGGTAAGGGATTATCATTATTTGATTCTCGATAATAATATTGTTTCTTCCTTACTCATAAGACGTGCCTTTTATTTTCATGTATTAAATTGTGGGAATAACCTTACGGAGCGGATTGCCGCCTGTTGGTGAATAACCTTTCGTATTCATTCATTATTAATCTCTGAGAATAACCTTACGGAGTGGATTGCCGCCTGTTTGGTGAATAACTCTTTGTACTCAAATTCTATTAAATTGTGGGAATAACCTTACGGAGCGGATTGCCGCCTGTTGGTGAATAACCCTTTGTATTAATTTCCTTCACCTTTTGTTAATCAAACCTGCTACGGTAAGGGATATTATTTTCTTTCATACTCCTAAATCGAAATTTATTATGGAACTATTGCTTCTATAATTCCTGAAAATATTATATGTTCCATAATAGTTGAACTTCATTATTTCAACTGAACCTTCCTATTTACGTGAACCTTTCTATTGAATTGTAACCGTTATTCTGAACTGTGGATCTTGAATATCATTTTTAAATTTCACTCCACATCATGTTGACAATTTGGACATTATTTGAATCTGTACAAAGTAAACTTCCGATACTTATTGTTATCCTATTTCTTCTGTTCATCATTTATATCATTCTAATCATCCAAAAATCAAGCTATTGTGAATATCTGTGGCCGGGGGCACAGATGTGATATATTTGTTGAACAGATGATAGGTTAAAGGCGATATAATAGGTTAAAGGCGATACATCTGTTCGGTGTCTTTTATGGCACGTGGTGAATGTTCTCTTTGGCCCGTAGTGCAAAGATGAACTGTTGTTTGGTATGATTATGACCAAAGGCTGAATCTGGTATAATCATGACCGTTGGTGCTATATTGAATATCTTTGGCCCGTAGTACAAAGATGAACTGTTGATGTGCATGATTATGATCAGGAACTGTGAATTTGTATTATCTTGACTAATGATATTTCAGATGATAAAAGTTGATGATGTTTTTCCTAAAAAGAGAACCGAGTGGACATTATAGTCTGCATTATTCTTCTAATAGATTACTTATTCCGCTGCTATTATTGATCTGAACGTTGTTTAAGAATTTAACTGCAGTTTTTGATATAAACCTTGTAGTCTATTGTATTCTATCAAGAACTCAACTGTTGAAGACTAATGATAATTTATTCGTCATTATCTTAGTCATGATATTCTTTACTGGGTTATTTGAGCTCACCCTTTCTTTTGTTCCATTGTTTTTCAACAGGAGATGAAAACATAACAGGGTCTAGCCGGGGAATGGAGTGAGGGTCCGAGGAATAGTTATCATAGTCTTCACGTTTTGTAAAATAGTGTGGCAATAATAGTGAAGACTTAGTTGTGTATTATTATACACTGTATTGTTGTACGTTGTGCTTTGTTGTAATAATTTTGTTGTAGTATTTTGACGACTCAAGTTTGGGCTGTGTGGGCCCAGATTTGGGGGCGTCACATTTTCTATTTAAAAGATCAACAGAAATTAATTTTTTTTTTAATTTCTAACATGAACAACACATTAAATAAGGTTAGTTTCTTTCCAGAGGTAAAGTTAATTTCCACAGTTTCTTTGTCATCAACATTGGCTCTTGAACTATTTCTCATCTGAACTTCTTGTCCAACAACTTCTTCAAATGTTTTAAACATCTCTCGATTATTGTAAATATGGACAGTAGCTCCAGAGTCCAACCACCAACCATCAGGTTCACTCTCCATGTTAACCTTAGAAATCATAGTCACATCAAGACTAAGATCAGAGACCATGGCAACAAGGTTCTCCTCAACTATGTTTGTAGAACCACTTTTGTGTTGTTTACATTCTCTAGCATAGTGTCCAGCTTCTCCATAAACATGACACTTGCCCTTTCTTTTATTAGGATCAGGTTTTTTTATTTTTCTGTCCTGAGTTCTTGAACTTGTTATTATCCTTTTTAACATCAGGTCATTTCCCTTTAAATGAACCTGCCTCCAAATAGTTGACAATTTATTGTCCTTCATTCAAATTCTTAGAATCACGTTTTCGGGTCTCCTCCTCAATATGCAAATGCTTTTGAATTTGATCTAAAGAAAAATCCTCAGATTTGTGCATCAACTTTTGGCAAAATTCTTCTAAGATGGAGGTAATTTTGCAATTATCGCTCCAACTTGAAAAGTTTCAAGCAAAATAATTTTAAGAACCCTTAACTTGTTAACAATAACTTGGCGCTCATGCACTTGCTCCAAAATAGGTTTATTGTCAACCATCTTAAAATCAAAATATTTCAAAACTAAATATTTATTTGTACCTTCTTCCTTAGTTTTGTACTTAAACTCTAAAGCCTCTCACAACTCCCTTGGTGACTGAATATTGCTATAAAAATCGTAGAGACGATCCGACGGCGTGTTGAGAATATGACCATGAGCAAGCTCCTCATCTTCAGTCCTCTTCTTTCTCTACTCCTTTAACGCTTCAATTGTATCAGTGTTTGGCTGCTAACCTTCTGCTGGTTTGGGATCTTCTGGAATAGGCTGAAGGTTAGGGTCCTATACATATCCAATTTTAAGAACTATCAGTAGAAACTTTAGCATATCTTGTCATCGACCAAAATTATTTTCGTCAAAGCAATGAAGCTAGATAAAATCCTGGTTCATGATTTTGAACGATTCTGTATCCATATCGAATAAACACCATAAGATTGAAAGAAATCACACAATCGAAAATTGAAACAGAATAGTTTAACACGAGTTGTCCTTATCCTTAAGGTGTTTATTGCCCCTTACCACTACGGTTTGCTTAAGGTTGTTGGCAATATACCTCCAGGATATATGTCAAGCCTATATATTTTCAATTTAATAGCAACTCACAATTGAAAACTCAGTATTTGCTTCTTTGTAAAGGTTAAAAATATATAGAATGAAGAAGAAGCTGTAGAGAGAACTCAGCTGAAAACTGCTATCAATTCAAAGTAACTGTTACCGATTTAATTTTGTAACATAAATTAAATTGATCACACATCAATTTCAGTTGTTGCACACATTAACTTTGTTTGCAGTTAATGTTGAATAAGGTGAATAAAACTGACTTGAGCTCTATCTAAAAAGTGCAAAGTGCGTGTGAAGTGCAAAGTGCACCTAAAGTGCAAAGTACGTGCAAAGTGCAAAAAACGCCTAAAGCGCCAATGCGACTTTGCGACCACAACCACACCCAGCGCCAAGTCGTAGGACACGGGCGAGGGCAGGTGGTGCTTTGCACCACGTCATTGTAACCCGATCCAAGCCTTTCCTTTAGTACCACAAGTAAATTAAACTATTTAACTCATGCTTATAAAGCATTAAATAGTTTTACTTTTTATCGATGTGGGACTTAAAGAACGTAATTTTGCAAACAACAATTCACCTTTTCATATACCCCACTTTGGATATAATTAAAATACAATATATATTTTCTACTTGAATTATATTTTGTTCTCTCTTAATTTCCTTTTAGTAGACTATCAAATGCACTTTTAATTTAATTTTAATTTAATCAACTAATGATTCTAAATTAAACCCAAAATTGATTAAACTCATAAAAGAAAAGGTACAATTTAACATATACTGTTACATATTCAATGTTCTGATTAAATACACAGATCCATGAGATAGGCTATAAGATTTTCTAAGCTTGTTTCACTACCATTCCGTACAAATAAGTTGTCCCTTAGAATTACTTACTTAGTTATTTTACAAGAAGCCTCTTGGAGAAATTGGAAAAAGATTCAACTTTGGTTTAAGTTGCTTTGGGTTAACATGTTTTGCCAACTTTTCAACACTAAAATAGTAACCCATACAAGGCACAGTTTTTTTTTATAAAAATTATATTTTATATGAAAATTGATATAAATAAATGAATTGTGTCAGATATTTGAATCCTGATTTTTTAATGTATAGTATATACTTTTGTATTGACCAATAAATTCTTTATGTTAATTTATAGTTGTTATTAATTACTTTTTCATATATTGAATAATTTGAACCTAGGAGTTAGTTTCATATCCATTAATTCTCAAATTATGTGATATATATATATATATATATATATATATATATATATATATATATATATATATAGAGAGAGAGAGAGAGAGAGAGAGGGAGAGTGAAAGAAAGATGATCCATTGCAAATATTTGCTATTGATACTGTTTCAGCAAATCATTTTCTCACCGTTAGATCTAATATCTGAAGGGTGGAATTAAAATCAATCCGTTAACTAAGGTAGCGGCATGTTAATTTTTAAATTTTTTTTATTCCATTCCCCCAACTAAGATAATGGATAAGTAAAATGTTATTTATTATTATTTTTATACCATTCCGACAACTAGGTTAGCGGATTGGAAGGGGAAAAAAAAGAGTTAACATTTCATGCATCCATTTGATCCAAAGAAAAAAAAAATTATGTGCATGATGATAACTTAGTTGGCGATATGGAAATAAATAAATATTCTAGATGATACCGCTATCTTAGTTAGCTGTATAGAAAGAAAAAGATAATACATACATATATATATATATATTTTGGAACATGTCGCTGCCTAAGTTGGCGGTATGGGAAAAAAAATGGGTGTAAACTACCATGTAATTCAGATGAACTAGATAAAAACATATTTGCAACAGGAATTGAAGTCATTGACAAAGACTTACCAAAATTAAGAATTGGTGTTGTTTTGTCGAGATGCTAAAACGCTCAAATTCTGCAATTGATGAGAAAATGTAGCCGCACTTGGGTTGAAATGAAAATCCAGTGGCGGCAGCAAGCATCGATCAAAATGCTTATGTTTAGGGTTGTTTGGGGTATTAAAATGAAGGGGTGGAGGAGAGGCATTGTATATATAATTTTTTTTTCCCATACTGCCAACTATGGTAACAGCGTGTTCCAATTTTTTATTTTTTATTTCCATACCGACGACTTAGGTAGCGGTATGTTCCAAATTTTATTTATTTATTTTTCTCCCATACCGCCAAGTTAGATAACGCCATGTTTTACTTTTTTTTTATTTTTTTTCCCATACCACCAACTTAGGTAACGCCATGTTCCAAATATATATATATATATATATATATATATATATATATATATATATATATATATATATATATATATATATATTTATTTATTTTTCCTATACTGCCAACTAAGGTAGCGGCATCATCCAAATTTTTTATTTTTTTTCTATACCGCCAATTAAGTTAGCGGCATGTACATAATTTTATTTTTTTATTTTTTTATTTTTTTTGCTTTGGATCAAATGGATGTATGAAATGTTAACTTTTTTTTCACCTTCAATCCACTAACTTAATTGACGGAATGGTATAAAAAAAATAATACAATAACATTTTACTTACCTATTATCTTAGTTGGCAGGACGAAATAAAAAAAAAATTAACATGCCGCTACCTTAGTTAACAGATTGGTTTTAATTCTAACCTTCAGATATTTGATCCAACGGTATGAAAAGAATTTGCTGAAACAGTATCCATAGCAAACATTTGCTATGGATTATCTCCTATATATATATAATAGAGTCTTAAATTATTGACTTGGTATTAACTCATGACTAACTAAAATTACTTGGTAAAATTATAAAATTAACGGATAAATTCTTTTAATGCCTTATTATACATAGTTATTAATGAGCTTCTTTTATTTTTGGTAGCAAGAGAAGGAATTGTTGTTGCACTTCTTCTGAGCTGATATAAATGATGTTCCTTCCCAATTTCATGAGCCTTTTATCTTGTTCACAAAATATGTTTGTTCACAAAATATGTTACTAAAAGCCACAAGCATTTGTTTCATTATTTAGATTTTGCACCAATAAAAGAGTAGAACTTGAGAGCCATAGATGGTCCAAGGATGAGAAAAAGTTATGTTACTGAAATATCTTGTAACAAATCAAAATATTTACCACATCAAACAATTAACCTGTATTAGATAAAAGGTTAAAAAAGTCAATTACCACATTTAAATCACTTATTTTTTCTCTTTCCATTTATTTACTATTTGTCCCCACTTTCCATCTCATCCCGACTTCTCTAAGACTACTACTATTCTCATATTCTTACTGAATATTTACACTATTTAATTTATAAATCTTTCCTTCCTCAAATTGAATTTGTCAATAATTAAATTAGTATTATTTTTGCATAATAACTTTCAGTATAATTAATTATTCTTTTTTACTCGCATGCATCGCGTGTATTTCAGATAAGTGTTACTAAAATGCATAATGAGTTCATTGTCTTATGTTTATATGAATTTTTTTAAGGTCATTTTTTATAGTCATGTTTTTAATAAAATTTATATTTTAAAATAACTTGAAAAGTTTTATTTTGGGTGTGGAGCAGTCAAATTTGCCCTACAATCCAGACTCGTTTCCTTTGTAGTTAGAGAAATTTCGTATTGATCTCACATCTGTCTCATATTCACCCGATAATTAAATAAGAAATTATCCAAAAATAAAATTTTTTATTTTTTTTAACAAAATGGAATTTAGAAAGTGTCAAGCCGTTAAGATTAGTTCAAGTATTTTCACAATTAAAAATCTGCAGTTATAAATTTATTTCGTTCCAAAATATATGATCATTATTAACTTTTTAAAGTTAATTTAAGACATTTTCAATATCAAAATTGACATAGATTTCTTTGATTTCAGCCAATAGAATAATAAATATTATAAACTATTTAACAAATACTATTCATTATAAGATTTATTACTTCATAATATTTAATAAATTATCTCAATTTTTAAATTTAAAAATATTTTAAATTAAATTTTAAAAATCAATAATAATAATATAATTTGAAATTAGGAGAGTAATCTATAAATATTTATGTTTGTGAGGATATTTATGTGTGTAAGGTAATATTTAGAAAATCGGACTGGTCATTAAACCGAAAAAGTTATCGGGTGGATAAGTCATTGGTTCAACCAGTGGTCGAACTGTTATTGAACCAGTGACGTCATCAATACATAACAAAATATATTATTAATAATTAATAAAATTTTAAAAAATCTAATTTTTTATAAACTAAAATATAGTAAAACAATGTTATAATATTAGTAAGTATATTTTTGTAAAAAAAAAACTTGAAAACTGGGTCAACCCAGTCAACCGATTTTTGACCGAGACAATGTCAAATCGTTTTTTTGGGCGAATCGAACCGAAAAGTCGACCGATTTTGGTCGAACCGCGGTCGGACCACCAGTCCGGTCCGATTTTCTAAACATTAATGTAAGGGTATTGAACTACATTCAATGTGAATTTTAAAATTTATCCGTATTTGTCTCATTCCCCATTTTTTTAACCTTCAAATTTGTCTCATGTGGAGTTAACAGGGGTAGGCCTGTTCAAAATGTTTGACATATACGATTTTTTGGTTTTTCGGACTGATTTGAATCGGACGGTTCGATACAAATTTACCCAATTTGGTATCGGTAATAAAAATGGGTATATTCCAATTTTTCAATATCGATTTTGGGAGACAAATTGACTAGTTCGATACATACGTACCGAACCGTTTATATCGATTTTTATATTTTACCCGCTTGACTAGTTGACTTGTACCGATGCTTAGCTCATATACTTGTTCCTCTCACAGAAACAGTAATACTATATCAAAATCCCATAAAAGTAGCTTATAACCTGAGATGAGAAGGAGCAAATCTACTCCACGCGCCAAAGAACTAAGAAGGACGCCACAAACTGATACAGTCCACTGAACTTTATCAAAATCCTATGAAGGTAATTTGATAAATAAATGAAGGAGTAGGGGTATCTCCATGTACTACTGCAACTTGTCTGCCTTCTTCTATTTTATGTTTTCTTGAAGCAATTATTTGGTTCTTTTTCCCTTCATTTCAGGAATTACAGAGGAGAAATAATTTAGGATTTTTTTGAAGATGAAGAGCTATGAGCTTTAGAAGTGTACGGCGAGGATTTAGTGTGAGTCGGACCAAGCAAGCTTGTGCTAGATTTGAACTTGAGGGCGGAATTGTGATTTGTGAGAATAATCTCCACTAATACTATGGGAGTACACATATTTGGGATTTGAAAAGCATTAAGGATATTAAATTTAACTGATTTGGAATTTTCGGTATATAATAAATAAAAATAGGTACCGAACCGGCTAACCGGTTTGGGATACCGGTTCAATCGGTACCAATTTCGGTATTCATTATTTGTGACATTCAATTACCGATTCGATTCGGACCTGTCCGATTAAAAATCGTTGAGCAGCCCTGGACAGGGGCGGTTCGATGCAAAGTCTTGCTTCGCAGATGATGTCTTTATTTAGCTATTAAAATTTAAATACTGTGATTTTTAAGTCTCAGTTTTAATTCTCACTTTTGGTGAGTTTATATTTCCTCCTTCGTGTGAAATTTTGTTTTTTCTTTATATGATATTTATTTGTAAATTTATTTCTTTCTCTTTTAATTGATGTATTCTTGATATTGTAATAGTGACTGATGTACTTGATTATAAAATTATTGTATTTTTAAAAAAATGGGGTTTTCAAAAAAAAAAAAAACACTCGCACTATTGCTATTTTTATTAATGCTATTTTTAAATTAATTAAAAATAATAACATGTTAAAAGAATTATGTCATTTCATAATATAATCTAAAAATTTATATATTAAAATTTGGAAGTTGAGTAATTATTCAGTGATACTGGGGTAATGTTGTAAGATCTCGACTTTTATGAAATATAAATTTAATTTTTTTTATATATTTTCTTCTGAAAATGGTAAATGAATAAATTGACAAAAGTAAAAATTAAGAAATACTTGTACAAATTTTATCTTGTCGTCGAAAAATATTCGTTCTGTCGGGGAATATTCGATTCGTACGACAGCGCCGAAATACCAAAAAATTGGTGGACCCCCATAACAAATTATTGTCGGATATAGAAAGCGACATACGTAACTTTTCTAAATAAATATAGTCAACGGTACTATCACTTTTAACTGGTAAAATACCCAGTGGTAAAGGAATATTTGTGACGACCCCAAATCCAGGTTCTTTAACCTCGGGTTTGGTTCTCACTGTACAATACTTAACCATAATGAAATACATAAATTGTATTCAACTTCGCGGAATAATACAAAAGGTTCCTTAATCAAAAGGCTACAACTTCCCAAGGTCTATTACCTTAATCTTAAACATTACATATCTTAAGGGAAATACAAAAGATTTACAATAATAATTACATAACAGTAATATAAACTAGCATGCAATTACTAAAACTAAGCATTCGCTTTCCCCTTGCCTTTGTCCGATTTAGAGCTTTCGGGAATGGCTGAAATATAGTCATGATATAGCAAGAATGAGCAACTAAATGGCTCAGCAAGTTTATAAACAACAATCATACGATATATCATGATGAAGGGAAATAACTTCAAGGTTTCAACAATAGCAATTGTGAAAGATAACAAGAATCAATGTTCAATAAAAGAAGGAATTGACTCTTTACTGCTGAGTGGTCTTTAATGACCCTGAACTGTTACTAAGGTAGAACAGACATACAATGTCTGACTCCTTGTTAAAATAACGGGACACTTGAGGGGATCAGTCCTCTCATGTCCTATGTATATGCATCACATTTAGTTTTCTTGCGCGCTGTCGGGTCTCCGACAAATAAAAATCCCCTTTAACTAGGGTTGCTCTATCTCAGTCTTACTGTAAGAATCCGCACCAGCCAATGGTTTGGATAAGCTTTTATAATATTCAACTAAATGAATTTAACATGCATTTGTCTAGCCGAAACAATTAGCTTAGACGTTCTTAAACAGTTTGCAAAAGCACTATGTGCGAATACAATAATCAATAACGATGTGAAGTAATTTTCGATAATTAATTCACTCAAAGGTCTGTCAAATATCTACGAGTGTAGATACTTGCTCAACAATAATTGAATTGCTCAAAGTAATTAAAGTTGAATAATAATTGCAACAATAAGTACAAGTTAAGGGTAGAAGACTTGCAATAAGAATTACAAGTTAAAGTTAGAAAATTTGCCTCGTGCGTCGTTTACTGCTAACCAAATTAATCTAATAATCATTGAACGGACCTAACAATTAAATCAATTTGATCTTAAATTAGTATCATATACTTGTAAGTATAATGACTTTTATAAACCTTACGAACCACATAATTGATTAATTATGGGTAATTAAACACTTAGGAAATATTATCATTATTTGATAATATTTCAAACACCAAGAACTTATATTAATTGTTTAATATAGTTCAAAATAAATATCTAATATTATTAATCATTTAACAATATTTTATTAAGTATCTAATATTATTAATCATTTAATAATATTTTATTAATTATCCAATATTATTAATCATTTAATAATATTTTAATATCTTATTAATATTATTAATTATTTAATAATATTTTAATTATTTATTAATATTATTAACCATTTAATAATATTGTAATCACTTATTAATATTATTAATCATTTAATAATATTTTAATCACTTACTAATGTCATTAATTATTTAATAACATTTTCATCATATACTAATGTTATTACACATTTCATAACATTTTAGTTACATACATATTTAATTCTTTAACAATATTTTAACAATCCTCAAATCATACCAATAATTAACTTTTTAATAGTTTTTAACTATTGTCTTTATTTTATACATTTAACTACCAATTAGTCACTAATAGACTTTATATATATATTGATTTAATATTCAAATACTTTCATTTTACAAGTTTATCTTAGGTTTTAAGTCCCTAACGGTGTTTTGTTTAGACTTTTTCATTAACCGACAAGTTAAACCGGAGTTCCAACTTGATAAAACTTTAAAATATCAAAATTTGATTTTTTTTAAAACTGGGCCAGCGCTGGCGGCGCTGGCCATAGGCTTATTTGAGAGCTGCCAGCGCTCAAAACAGAATGTCCGAGCGCTGGCGGCGCTCACTTTGGCTGTCCGGACCTCCTTTCGAAAAATTGCCATAAATTTTTCATACGGAAACATTTTGAGGTGATTTTTGAGTCTAAATTCATTAGAATTTCATGATCTACAATTTCTCTTTGTATCACAAATCCAAATTCCAAACGGAACTAGACTAAAAACTGCTTACAATGACAAAGTGAAAAACTAACTTCACAAATCATTGATTTTATTGGTTCAAACTTGAAATAAATAAACTCTACACATCCAAATGACATCAACTAAGTGTTGTTGTCTTTGTAACTTCTTATTTTACAACATTTCATGGTTCAATCACATTTTTGAAAACGTTTTACAAAAAAATTACGGATCGAACCACTTAGGGTTTAAAAAGCGACATCATTTGTGGTAAAAGCTATAACTTATTTGTTATTCAATATTTTTGAAAGGTTCAAAAAGGTTTTATCTTTAAAACTCATAGATCTAGTTTTCTAGTCATAAAAATCCAATTTCCGATTTGTACATTTCAAAATACAACATCAAACATAGTATGCATGGTTAGGGTTTACCGGTAAAATTGTGTTACACATATTTCTTTAACTTCTATGCATTTCTAACCTACCAAATCATGTTATAAAAACATAGATCTATGAATATACATATATTACGTAGTTACATACATCTAGACCATCAAAATGAGTTTTGATCGGTTAAAAATAGATTTTAACCGATTAAAACGCATATAGGCTATAAAAACGAAATAAGAAAGGATTTGAGAACTTTTAAACCTTGAGGTTTTGTGTGCTCTCCTTCTCCTCCTTCCGAAATATGTGATGAGATTGTTGGACATCCACCAAGCTCAAGCTCTAGCTTTTTCTCTCAACACTTATGTGTTTTCTCTCAAAAACTCACACTTTGCTCTCTAGGAAATTCTCTAGAAATGAACTAACCAACCTAGAACAAGTGTGGAGTGTTTCTTTTATAGCCAACCACTAACACACCATTAACTCTCTAATTCATCTATGTTGGTCAAATTAAATGCTAAGTATGCTTACTATTTGATTGAATGACTTGGTGATTGACTCATGGAATGACTAGGGTTGTTGGCCAACTTTGATCTAGTGTAAAAGAGAAGCCATCTAGCAAATCAAGCAACATCAAGTGGGTCCCTCACAAAAATCAGCAAAATGGCTTTTCCAAGCCATTTTTCCTTTATTTTTAATGCAAAAATGTGCATATATACATCTATATACATATATATACATATATATATATATATATATATATATATATATATATATATATATATATATTGACCAAAGTTTGACCCTTATTGGACTTCACATTGGGCTTGGGAATAACTTCTATTGGGCTCATTCAATTAAATTGTTTGGGCTCAATTTAAATAACACATTGGGCTTATTTTAAATAGTCTAGGTTACATTTAATTAAATCAAGCATTGAGCTTGTTTAATTAATTACATGGGCTAGTAATTAAATTAATTACACGGGCTACTAGGTTAATATCTTTAACCTAGTTTATCAACTTATTTGGATTTAAAATATAATCCAATTAGATTTGCTTAAATTAATTATACACTTTGCTTTAATCCTTTAAATAAACATACAAGCACATAAGTACATTTATTTAATTATCTAATGCACAATTAATTAATGAGAAAAATTTAAATTCATTGCTAAATATTTATTAAGTATATTTACAATGACTAATGAAATTCGTGGTCATTACAATATTAACATGCGGTATTACATAGTAGCACATAGTATTGCACAGTAACACACGGTATTACACATTAACACGCGATATTACACAATAGCACACGGTATTGCACAGTGTTTTATATTATTGAACTGATAAAGTGGCTATTGTACTATATTAACTTTATTGAACCAATAATTGTCACATGCATTATAATTCATATTATTGAGCTGATAATTGTCACAGTAGTATATGCACAGTAATTCACATTACTGAATCAATAATTGTCATTACACAGTAACATGTTATTTTCCTATTTATTTTCAGCATTATTGTTATCTATTTTATGATGTTGATTAAACTGTTGTATTCTATTATTAGTTATTTTTTTTCTTATCTAACTCATAAAGCCAACTACACTGCATTTATAACAATTAGTCATAATAATAAATAATTGTTGAATAATTGAATTAATAAAGTTATTTATTTTTATTATAATAAATTATATAAAGTTATTCATTTTTATTATAATAATTTATATAAAGTTATTTACTTTATATAAATTATGTAAAGTAAATTATTTTATTATGATAAATTATATAAAGTTATTTATTTTTATAAATAAAGTTAATTGATTTATATAAAGTTAGTTGTTTTATATATAAAATTAGTTATTTTATATATAAAATTAATTGAATGGTATAGATTAAAGGAGTTCTGAAATGAATGGTATAGATTAAAGGTAAGTAATAATTATAGAATTTGAAATGAACGGTGTAGATTAAAGATGATCTTTAAATGAATGGTTTAGATTAAGAAAATCTTCAAAGATGAAATGAGTGGTATGGATTAAACATTATCTTGAAATATACGGTTTAGATTAAATTAAAAAATCTTAGTTTATGATAAGATTTTTAACTATAAATAGAGGTCTTAACTTAAGGATTTTTCATAAAACTTCCTTGCTTATTCTTTCTTTCACTATCTAAATATTATTTTGTGTAAGTTTTCTTTGAGTATGCTAAAGTCATCTTGAGTATTTTGTGAAGATCTGTAAGTGTACGAGTACTGTTCAAGTAAGTCTTTTTATAAAGGTTATATAAGTAACCACACACATCACACAGTGTTTATAAATCTTCATTTAGAAGACTCTTCTTTTATAAGATTTATTTTGAAAATTTTCATTTGAAAGATTTATTTTGAAATATTATTTTCTTTCAAAAACTATATTGAAGTTTTTCTACTTTATTCTTTCAAATCATTTTTGATGATTTCATACGAATTGGTATACACATTAAAATTATATGTGGTAGTCACTAATTAAATTATAAATATATAGGTTGATCAACTTCATATCTAGTCACGTGTTAAGGTAAGGGGTATCATTCTTTTCATACTCTTAACTTACCATGATAAGTACTATTTGGTAAAGTTTCATGAAATGATTATATGTTCCTTAATAGTTTGCGTTTCATCTAATATCATTTTAATTGAACTTTCTTATTTTTCTAAATCTTTCTATTGAACTTTAACCTTTATTCTGAATTGTGGATCTTGAATATCATTCTTGAATTTGAGTCCACATCATGTTGACAATTTGGACGTTATTTGAATCTGTACAAAGTAAAATCATAAACTTTCGATATTTATTGATCATTATGTTTCTTCTGTTCATCATTTATATCACTGTTGTTATTCTAATAATCAAGAATCATCTTGTTGTGAATATCTGTGGTCTGGGACATATATGATAGGATAAAGACGATATAATTGTTATGTGTCTTTTAAGGCACATGGTGAATGTTCTCTTTGGTCTGGGGCAAAGAAGAACTGTTGTTTGGTATGATTATGACCAAATGCTGAAAACTGGTATAATCATGACCATTGGTATTATATTTGAATATCTTTGGCCCGTATTGCAAAGATGAACTGTTGACTTGCATAACTATGATCAAGAACTGTGAATTTATATCATCATGACTAGTGGTGATTAAGATGATAAAAGTTGATGATATTTTTCTTAAAAAGAGAAGCTAGTGGACATTATAGTCTACATGATTCTTCTAATAGATTGCTCATTCCGCTATTATTATTGATCTAAAACTTGTTATTTATTATATTCTATCAAGAACTCAAATGTTGAAGGCTAATGATGATTTATTAATTGTTATATTAGTCATGATATTTTTTACTAGGCTATTTAAGTTCACCATTTTTTTTTAGTTCCATTGTTCTTCTAGAAATGAGAAAATAGCTGGGTTTAGTCGGGGAATGGAGTAAAGGTCCGACAGATAGCTGTAGTAGTCTTCACATATTGTATATAGTGTGACAATAATAGTGAAAACTTAGTTGTGTATTATTGAGTTATGTATTTCTGTTCTATGTACTGTTTGTTTTAGTTACCGTGTATTTTATAGCGTCTCAAATTGGGCTATGTAGACCCAGATTTAGGAGCGTCATAAATATCACGTAGTACTCCAGGAGGACCACTAAATAATTTTTCTTGAAAATGGGAGAGAGGGGAGTATAAAATATTAAAATCACACAATTAATATTTGTTGAAGAAATTTGTAGTAGATGTCCCTAAAAAATGAAAAAAAAATTATTAAATATTTTTAATGTGTCTATTACATGATATATTATATTATTTATATGTTATTATTTTAGTATTTAAAATAAATTATTTTATTTTAAATATTAAAATAATAATACATTAATGATATAAAATATTACGATAAGTGTCTGAACATCACTTAATAGTTACTATGAGAAAAGGGAATCAAGTGATTCTAAATGTGTTTATATATATATATATATATCTATATAATAAAACACAACCATTTTTGAATCCAAAATTTGAGAAAGCACAAAAACGGCTAGGATTAATTTACCCAAATTCAATGGTCCAGATTGCACCTTCCTTACCAAATTTCCCCCCAAAACTCACTCCAAATTTCCCCCCAAAACTCACTCCAAATTTTCCCCCAAAACTAATACTACTACTACTACTAATAATAATAATAATTAATATAATAATAATAATAATAACAACATTAATAATAATAATAAAAATAATAATAATAATAATAATAATAGTAATAATAATAATAATAATAATATTATTAATAAAGATAATTTTAATAATACTGATAATAATAATACCGATAATAATAATAATAATAATAATAATAACAATAATAGTACTAATAATAATAATAATAATAATAATAATAATAATAAATATAATAATAATAATAAGTAATAAAATAATAATAATTGTAATAATAATAATAATAACAATAATAGTACTAATAATAATAACAATAATAATAATAATAATAATAATTAAAATAATAATAGTAATAATAATAATAATAATAATAATAATAATAATAGTAATAATAATAATAATAATAATAATAATAATAATAATAATACTAATAACAAAAGTAATAATAATAATAATAATAATAATAATAATAATAATAATAATAATAGTAATAATAGTAAATTTCCCCCCAAAACTAATACTACTACTACTAATAATAATAATAATAATTAATATAATAATAATTGTAATGTCCTAGAATTTCCACATCTTTATTAATTAAATTATTAATTTAATTTTCAACGAGTTAGTTTTATGAGATTATTTAAATTTTTTTATGTGATTAATTAATTATGTGATTAAATAATTATGTAATTAATTACTAAAATTAATTAAAGGGGGTCACTAATATGTTATTAAATTAGTGAACAAACCCTAAAGTTTTAATATCAAATCAATTGATAAGTTTCCTATTAATTAAATATTCAATTAAATTGAATATAATGAGTGAATTAAATATAATAAATTAATTAATATGACTATTAATTAATGTAAATAATGTAAAATATTAATAATAATATTTATTAGTCCATTTGGTAATTTAATACTTATGGGTTAAAATATTTAATTATTTATCAATCTAATTATTTATTTAACATGGATTGAATAATTAATGTGTAAATTATTAAATTAGCCCAACATGGGTCAATTAGTAGCCCAAGTGGGGAATAATAAAATTTGACAATTTAGTAGCCCAAACAATTTAATAGAAGCCCAATTGGTATTTTAAATTAAAGCCCAATGATTGGCCCACTTGGAAAAACAATTAAATAACTTATTAATTAATTAAAATAAGAAAAGTGAATTTATTTTTGGGACTTTTGAAGTCCATCAGCCGAAGCATGTGGTGAGGAGGAGAGAGAGTGTATTGTTATTATTATTATTATTATTATTATTTGATTTTCTTATTTATTTAATTAAAGGATTGCTTGGATTGATTTTTAAAGTACATAGACACCATGCTTCTTTTCACCTAATGTGGCTAACTTGTGTAAGTATCCAATAGGTGCATGATGGGCTAAAATTATTAGATATATTATGTATCTATCAATATTGCAAGTATACTTGCAAATTAGGAGCATTGTGTTAGTCATTCTTCTTCTTCCATTTTCCAAGCTAGAGAGCATTTGAGAGTGTAGAAAAATTATAGTTGAGAGCAAAAATACCAAGAGAAGGAGTTCTTGGTTCATGCCTTCAAACCTCATCACCTACTTTGGAAGAAAAAGAAAGATAGCCATTAAATCAAGGTAATGGTTATTTTAAATAAAGTTTTGTTTTTAAATTAAATAAATCACCATGTTAGTATAAACATGTTAATATAATTATTAATGTGTAGAGGTAATATTTATGCCATGCTTGAGTTTAATATGTTTGGTTTGTATTTTGGTATATTTTATATGCTAAAATATGTATTTAGTAGTGTGTAAACAAGTTTTGAAATATATTACCAAAAATATTTTTGTAAAACTTAGGTTTGATGTTCTAATATTATAGAACATTAAAGCATGAGAAAAACAAAGTTTGAATCACTTAAAATGGAGTTATACACAAAAAGATATGATTTATGGTAGTTTATGTGATGTAAAAATTTTTATAAAAAAATATTGATATTAAATCATGAAAAATTAATTTTTCATGTTATAAATTAATATAAGATGATTGGTAATTTTTTTGATTTTTATTGAAGAGTTAAAGATTTATTGAAGGTATAATTTTAATTAAAGTGTGTATAGCCGGAACACTGTTCACAATCTGTGCAAGGGAAAAAAAACTAAAGGTTTCCGCGCAATGCGCGGCCACTGTGCACAGTCGGACGCGGAGACAAAACGGCGTCGTTTTGCCTCAGAAAAAAATTACGCCGCGCGTACGCGCGGAAGCCGTATCCGCGTTTCCAAAAACGGCGTCGTTTTGGGCCGTATAATCTGAAACGCGCGCCATGCGCGGAAGGAAAAATTCGGGGAAATTACCATTTTGCCCCTCCGTGTTTTTTTCGGCAGAATTACCATTCTGCCCTCGGTTCAGTTTTCGAATTAATTACGGAAATGCCATCGGTCCGGTTTTTTCAACTTATTTACGAAAATGCCATTCGGGTTAATTTTAATTAATTTAAATATTTAAAAATTAATTTAAAATTATAACAAAAATAGTAATAATACAAAAATAATATTGGGGAGGATATTTTTCATAAAGTTTAATATTTAAATATTTTAAATATTAATCTAGGTAGCTAAACCATGGTTAGGTTAAATAAATTTATTATTTATTTATTATTTTAAATGTTAATAATAAATAAAGATGATAAATTAGCAATTATTATTTAATGCCTATTAAATAATATTTAAAGAGAGATAAAATTTATAAATTAATTATTTATTATTTAAATATTATTAAATAATAAATAAGGATAATTAAGTAATTAATTATTATTTAATTAACATTAAATAACGATTAATGGAAATTAAATTATTAGAGTAATAATTTATTATTTAATTAAAATAATAAATAAGAATGATTTGATTATTATTTAACCTTAAATAATAATTAAAATTAATTAAATAATTAATTATTATTTAATTGACATTAAATAATAATTAAAGGGGATTAAGATTAGTAAACTATTATTTAATTTCCTTAATTAAATAATAAGTAAGGTTAATTACTTAGTTAATTATTGGTTGATTAACATTAAATTGAAGAAGGTTAAAACTAAGTTAATAATTATTTATTATTTAATTATAATTAAATAATAAGTAAGTACAATTAGTTATTATTTATTTTTAATAATAAGTAGAGTTAATTAATTAATTTCTATTTAATCAATATTAAATAGTAATTAAATAGAGATTGAGTTAATAAAATAAATTTAATTTAATTATGATTTAATTAAACAATTATAATAAGTTGTTTAAGGGTTTAATAAGTGTCCAACACTTAAGAAAAATATTTTCTAACTTATTAAATTATTAACCTAAAATGATTAAGTGTCTATAAGGTTAATAATATTGTTTTGACTAATGTAATTTATGTGTTAGTACTTATGTGGTAAATAAGTTCGTTATTAAGCGTATAATTATGCAAATACGTCGTACTAATTATTAGACCGACTTTATTAATGTTAGGTCTTTCAAAGCAAGTTAGTTAAAGCTAGACAATTATTGTAGCTGAGCAAAAAGGCAAGTTCTCTAACCCTACTCAATTATTATCGTTGAACAAGTTTCCATACTTGTATTTATTGTTAAAGCTTGCAGTGGTTTAATTATTTAAAATTATTCCACATCCATATTGTTTATACAATCGCACTTAGTGCATTTGAAGCTTATTAGTTCTTGATTCATGAACTGTATTAAAAATGTCTTAAGCTAATAATTCAGCTAGACATTACGTTTCTAAATTCAATAACTTGAATACTTTTAAAAGCTTATCCAAACCATTGTTGGGTGCGGATTTCTTATATTAAGTCTGAGAATTGAACAACCCTAAATTAGGGGATTTTGTGTCGGGAAACCGACTTTGGGCGCCAGTGACTAAATGTAATGCATATACAGCGGGTTGAATAGGCTGATCCCCTTGAAAACCAAACAACTCAAAGGGTCAGAGGAAACTCTATTATACCCTAGTTAGTTCAGGGTCCTTAGTGACCACTCAGCATTTTAAGATTCAAATATTCTGTTTATTAAAATTTGAATCCTGTTTCTTTCACAATTGTTATATCTATTGTTGAACCATTGATGATCTTTCCCATTCATTCATGATATATTAAATCTATATGATTGTTATAAACTTGCTGAGCAAACTAGTTGCTCATTCTTGCTATATCATGAACCATTTTTCAGATAATCCTGATTGCTCCAGGAAGGATAAGGGAAAAGGAAAGGCCAAAGCTTAAGTAGCTTATGCATGCTAGTTAGATCTTTATTTATGTATTTACGGTTGTTAAACCTTTTGTAATTCCTTATGATAGGAACTGTTTTTATGTTAAGGTTGATAGACCCTGGTATTGTAACCTTTTGAAGGGAACCAATATGTATTATTCCGCGATATTTAAATGCAATGTATGTATTTAATTGTTAGTAATGTGTTGAATAGTGAGAACCAAACTCGAGGTTATGGAACCCGGATTTGGGGTCGTCACAGGTTGGTATCAGAGCCGTAGGTTAGAAACGTTAGGATTTGCGAAACCTAAGTTATAACCTTAGTATTAAACTCATATCGAGTGCGTTAGGGGATGAATCGGGGAGATTCATCATGTTGTGTATTTTTGGAGATGGATTGAGAAAATCCATCGAGCCGAGATGTACATGATAAAATATCATTTCATTTCATCAATGAATATATTTTATTGCTGTACTAACGTGTGTTATTGTTTTATGTTATAGGATGGCAGAGATCGGACAGTCGAGTCGCACTGCTGAGGAGGACTATATTGATATCCATATGGATACTGCACAGCCGCTGGTGGCTGCACCCGTAGAGGAGCCAGAGTCAGATCCTGAGGAGGGGGATCGTGTGGAGCCCGTCTGGGGCGGAGTCATGAGGCCTTACAGTGAGGATGAGGCAGAGTCAGAGGAGTCTGAGGAGGAGGAGTCAGCTGATGGCATGGGCACCACTGCCGCTGACATCATAGAGGGACTGACCGATAGGAACGAGGGGCTGGAGGCAAGGGTCCAGCATCTAGAGGAGCAGAATCTGACCCATCAGCACATGGAGGATCAGTATAGGGATGCGGCTTATCAGTTCTCTGGCGAGAACACAGAGCTGAAGGAGAGGATTGTGGGACTTGAGGATCAGGTGCAGGAGTACGAGAATTCGGTGGAGCACTTTGCAGTGCTGACACATCAGCTGGTAGATCAGGATGTGGAGCTGCAGGCTAAGTTAGCAGTAGTTGAGACTAGGTTAGCCGAGGCTGAGCTGAAGGTTCAGCAGGTTCAGGCAGAGAAGGCCGCCATCCGTGCACACTGGCAGGAAGCGATAGAGGACCGTATAGAGATGGAGAGACAGCGGGATGCCGCTTATGGTCAGATGATTGAGCTAGAGGAGGAGGTCCGCGAGAAGCGGGTGAGGACGGATAGACTTAGCTACGTCTACCGATCTTCATATGGTAGGCTTCAGAGCAGGGTGCACTACTACCCAGCTGAGGAGGGCCAGTCTATGCACACCATCAGCAGGAGTGTGGTGATGGCCATCGGGGATGAGGAGTATGACGACGCGATCCGTAGGGGGATGCGCAGTCAGTAGTAGTAGTAGTTATTTTCTAATTTCGTATGTAAATAGATGCAGTAGAACCCAACTTTTGTTTTATTAGAGGGTTAATATGTCACTAAATCCCAACTCTAGGAAGTTGTAGGATATGTCAGATCCCATCTTTTGTAGCTTCTCTGGGATAGAAGCATTTATAGCAGTATGCTTTTGATGTAAAGTGCTACGCACTACTGTTTTAACATATGAGTATAAATGCAGTTGAATTTATGTTTATATGCGTGTTGAAATAATTACTTGTATTTTAGCTAGACATTGCCTAAGATACAAAATAATGAAATGAAAAAGATGTAAACAGTATAATAATGTAAATTTTTGTTTATAACAGAAAATGCCGCCACGTAGACAACCACCAAGGAACCAGGGGGTAGAAGAGTCAGTTAACAACGACGCGGGGGGTCACAATGTAGACCCTATGCAAAACTTCGTCGACATGCTAGCTGAGGCAATGCAACACAGACATCCTGTTGTAGCAAATCCACCACCACCACCACCAACTCAGTTGGCAAATTTCAAAGATTTTAAAGCGGTGGGACCGCCAGAGTTTAGGGGAACGTCGCCCGATAGAGGCCCAGTCTTGGATAAAGGAGATAGAGAAGGCGTTCGTTATCGCAAGAGTAGCTGAGGAGCAAAAGACAGTTTTTGCTACCTACATGATGAAGGGCGAAGCCAATTTCTGGTGGGAAGCCAATCAGAATAGGGTTGGGGATGGTGTGGTGCCCTGGACAAAATTTAAGGAAATATTCGACGAGAATTATTTCCCGAAAAGTATGAAGAGTAGGATGGAGGTAAGGTTTCTAGAACTGAAGCAGGAAAACATGTCGGTACCTGAGTACGCGGCAAGATTTAATGAGCTGGCCAGGTTCGCTCCACATCAAGTGGATACGGAGGAACGCAAGGCCAGAAGATTCGAAAATGGATTGAGACCTTGGATATTCAACAAGGTAGCGGTACTGCAGATTGACTCATTCGCAACTTTGTTGGAGAAGTCAATCATTGCTGAAGGAGGAAGCGACGCATTAACCAAGTACAACCAGGAGAGAAACAAAAAGAAAAATGAAGGGGGAAGCAAGAACAGTAACAGTGGGGGGAATAATAACAACAACAACAACAACAAGCGCAAATGGGACAACAGCAGCAACGAGAAGAGCTCGGGGAATCAACAAGGAAGTGTTCAGAAAAAGCCAGCATGCAATATATGTGGAAAGAACCACTTCGGGGAGTGCAGGAAAGGGAAGAATACGTGCTATAATTGTGGGCAGGTGGGACATATTTCTCCAAATTGTCCCCTCCCAAAGAAAGTGAGATGCTTTTCTTGCGGAGCATCTGACCACCTGATAAAGGATTGCCCTAAGAAGAAGAATGACGGGGGTAGCGGCTACAGGGGCAATAACAGCAAATTGGCTATCGGGGGACCGGTACCACAGAACAAGCCGACAGCCCGGACTTTCAATATGACGGTACAGGATGCCGTGGGGTCAAAAGACGTGGTGTCAGGTATTATTCCGATCAATAATATAAATGCCTATGTATTGTTTGATTCGGGTGCTACCTGTTCATTTGTGTCTGATGATTTCGCTAGACGATTAGAGTTGCCTAGGGACAAACTAGAAAACTCAATGAACATAGAAGTTGCTAATAAAGAGGTGATTCCGGTAGAGTACATACATAGAAATTGTTGTGCTGAAATCAGGGGTCAGAAATTAAATGTGAATCTAATTCCAATACGTCTGGGGGAATTTGATGTAATACTTGGGATGGATTGGTTGTTTAACCACGGGGCGATAATTGATTGTCAGAAAGAAGTGCATACACCTTAAGACACCAAATAAGTCTAAGGTTGTATTTTATGGCAGCAAGTCGTCAAGACAGTCTTCTTGTCTAACGATGATGCAAGCCAAGAAATTATTGAAGAAAGGTTGTGTAGGGTATTTGGCTCATGTGGTTGACACACAAGTGGTGAGTCCCGGGATGGAGCAAATACCAGTAGTTAGGGAATTTATGGATGTTTTTCCAGATGTACTGCCGGGTTTACCGCCGGACAGGGAGATAGAATTTGTGATTAATTTAGTACCGGGGGACAGCACCGATATCGAAAGCACCATATAGGATGGCTCCGGTAGAACTGAAGGAATTGATGGTGCAATTGCAGGAGTTGTTAGATAATAAGTACATTCAGCCAAGTGTTTCTCCATGGGGAGCACCGGTGCTGTTTGTAAAGAAGAAGGATGGATCGATGAGATTGTGTATGGATTATAGAGAGCTGAATAAGGTGACAATTAAGAACAAGTACCCGTTACCACGAATTGACGATCTTTTCGATCAATTGAAAGGGGCGAAGTACTTTTCAAAGATTGACTTAAGGACTGGTTATCATCAGTTGAAAGTCAGGAAGGAGGATATACCCAAGACGGCATTCAGAACTCGATATGGGCATTATGAGTTTCTGGTGATGTCGTTTGGACTAACGAATGCGCCAGCCGCATTTATGGACATGATGAACAGAATATTCAAGCAATACTTGGATAAATTTGTAGTCGTGTTCATTGACGATATTTTGGTGTATTCTAAAACGGAGGAAGAGCATGCTGAACACCTAAGATTGGTGTTGGAGATTTTACGGAAGGAGCGGTTGTACGCTAAGTTTTCAAAGTGTGAATTCTGGTTGGAGAGAGTTCAATTTTTAGGTCATGTTATTGACAAGGAGGGAGTTTCGGTTGATCCGGCGAAGGTTGAATCGGTAATGAATTGGGAACAACCAAGGACGCCGACAGAAGTAAGAAGTTTCTTAGGGTTAGCGGGTTACTATCGGAGATTCATTCAAGACTTCTCAAAGATAGCAACACCGTTGACCAACTTAACAAGAAAGACGGTAAAATACGTGTGGACGGAGAAGTGTGAGGAAAGTTTTCAGGAGTTAAAGAAAAGACTTAGTGAAGCACCTGTATTGACCTTACCAGACGATACAGGAGGTTTTACGGTCTACAGTGATGCATCGCACAAGGGGCTTGGCTGTGTGCTTATGCAAAACGGCAAAGTCGTTGCGTATGCGTCCAGACAATTAAAAGATTATGAGAAGGGATATCCTACCCACGACTTGGAATTGGCAGCGGTAGTGTTTGCCCTTAAAATTTGGAGACATTATCTGTACGGAGAAAAATGTGAGATATTCACAGACCATAAGAGTCTGAAGTATATCTTCACACAGAAAGAGTTGAATATGAGGCAACGGAGATGGTTGGAATTGATCAAAGATTATGATTGTGAAATTCTATATCATCCCGGCAAGGCCAACGTAGTAGCGGATGCTCTGAGTAGAAAGAGCAGGGAGAAATTGTTCATATTGACAGATCAAGAACAATTGGTTCAAGAGATGGCTCGAATGGAGTTGGAAGTGAGAAGTCCAAACGAGTCAATAGAAGTCGAGGTGAGCCCCACCTTGTTAGATAGGGTGAAAGAGGCTCAAGACAAAGATGAGGAATGTGACAGAATCCGGAAGAGGATGACCGATGGAGAAGAGGTCAAGTTTAAAATTGATAGCATGGGATTGCTGAGATTTGAAAATCGTGTTTGGGTACCGCTAGTGCCTGAATTACGAGAGGAAATTTTGCAAGAGGCTCACAGTACTAGATACTCGATACATCCGGGAAGTACGAAGATGTATCAAGATCTACGTCAGCATTTTTGGTGGCCGAATTTAAAGAGGGAGGTTGCAGAATGTGTCAGCCGATGCCTAACTTGTCAGAGGGTAAAGGCCGAACATCAGAGACCAAGTGGATTGTTACAGCCGTTAGAAATTCCTGAGTGGAAATGGGAGCATATCACAATGGATTTTGTGGTAGGACTTCCAGCAACACAGAAGGGATATGACGCAATTTGGGTGATTGTGGATCGGCTAACAAAGTCAGCACACTTTTTGCCGATCAAGATTAGGTTCAGTTTGGATCAGTTGTCCAAACTGTACATCAAAGAGATAGTTTCAAGACATGGGGTGCCGGTATCGATTGTGTCAGACAGAGATCCGCGCTTCACGTCAAAATTTTGGAGAAGTCTTCAGGAGAGATTGGGGACACAGTTAAGAATGAGTACAGCGTATCATCCGCAGACCGATGGGCAAAGTGAGAGAACAATTCAGACATTGGAAGATATGCTCAGGGCCTGCGTAATGGATTTCAAGGGCAGTTGGGAAATCCATCTACCACTAGTTGAGTTTGCATATAACAACAGTTATCATGCGAGCATAGGTATGCCGCCTTACGAAGCTTTATATGGCAGAAAATGCAGAACACCTCTATGTTGGGATGAGGTAGGAGAACGCCGACTGTTGGGGCCAGAATTGGTTCAACAGACGGTAGAAATTATCAAGGTAATAAGAGCTCGGCTAGTAGCAGCTCAAGACCGTCAAAAGAAATACGCCGATTTACATCGACAGAAACGAGACTTCGAGGTGGGGAGTTTTGTGTTCATTAAGGTATCTCCCTGGAAAGGGAAGATCAGGTTTGGAAAGAAGGGGAAATTGAGTCCAAGGTTCATAGGACCGTTCGAAATATTGAGAAGAGTGGGTGAAGTAGCATACGAGGTAGCTTTACCTCCTGAATTGGAACATATTCACAATGTGTTTCACGTGTCGGTATTGCGACCATACAAACCAGACTACAAGCACGTTATCTCCTATGAACCAATTCAAGTCGGGAAGGACTTATCATATGAAGAAGTTCCTGTTCAGATACTCGATAGGAAGGAACAGAAACTGAGAAATAAGATAATTCATTCTGTCAAAGTACTCTAGAGGAATCACGCCATTGAAGAATCTACGTGGGAATTAGAGGAGGAAATGAGGACAAATTACCCGTTTTTATTTGAGTAACCTTATTTTACAATTCCGAGGACGGAATTTTTATAAGGAGGGGAGAATGTAATGTCCTAGAATTTCCACATCTTTATTAATTAAATTATTAATTTAATTTTCAACGAGTTAGTTTTATGAGATTATTTAAATTTTTTTATGTGATTAATTAATTATGTGATTAAATAATTATGTAATTAATTACTAAAATTAATTAAAGGGGGTCACTAATATGTTATTAAATTAGTGAACAAACCCTAAAGTTTTAATATAAAATCAATTGATAAGTTTCCTATTAATTAAATATTCAATTAAATTGAATATAATGAGTGAATTAAATATAATAAATTAATTAATATGACTATTAATTAATGTAAATAATGTAAAATATTAATAATAATATTTATTAGTCCATTTGGTAATTTAATACTTATGGGTTAAAATATTTAATTATTTATTCAATCTAATTATTTATTTAACATGGATTGAATAATTAATGTGTAAATTATTAAATTAGCCCAACATGGGTCAATTAGTAGCCCAAGTGGGGAATAATAAAATTTGACAATTTAGTAGCCCAAACAATTTAATAGAAGCCCAATTGGTATTTTAAATTAAAGCCCAATGATTGGCCCACTTGGAAAAACAATTAAATAACTTATTAATTAATTAAAATAAGAAAAGTGAATTTATTTTTGGGACTTTTGAAGTCCATCAGCCGAAGCATGTGGTGAGGAGGAGAGAGAGTGTATTGTTATTATTATTATTATTATTATTATTTGATTTTCTTATTTATTTAATTAAAGGATTGCTTGGATTGATTTTTAAAGTACATAGACACCATGCTTCTTTTCACCTAATGTGGCTAACTTGTGTAAGTATCCAATAGGTGCATGATGGGCTAAAATTATTAGATATATTATGTATCTATCAATATTGCAAGTATACTTGCAAATTAGGAGCATTGTGTTAGTCATTCTTCTTCTTCCATTTTCCAAGCTAGAGAGCATTTGAGAGTGTAGAAAAATTATAGTTGAGAGCAAAAATACCAAGAGAAGGAGTTCTTGGTTCATGCCTTCAAACCTCATCACCTACTTTGGAAGAAAAAGAAAGATAGCCATTAAATCAAGGTAATGGTTATTTTAAATAAAGTTTTGTTTTTAAATTAAATAAATCACCATGTTAGTATAAACATGTTAATATAATTATTAATGTGTAGAGGTAATATTTATGCCATGCTTGAGTTTAATATGTTTGGTTTGTATTTTGGTATATTTTATATGCTAAAATATGTATTTAGTAGTGTGTAAACAAGTTTTGAAATATATTACCAAAAATATTTTTGTAAAACTTAGGTTTGATGTTCTAATATTATAGAACATTAAAGCATGAGAAAAACAAAGTTTGAATCACTTAAAATGGAGTTATACACAAAAAGATATGATTTATGGTAGTTTATGTGATGTAAAATTTTTTATAAAAAAATATTGATATTAAATCATGAAAAATTAATTTTTCATGTTATAAATTAATATAAGATGATTGGTAATTTTTTTGATTTTTATTGAAGAGTTAAAGATTTATTGAAGGTATAATTTTAATTAAAGTGTGTATAGCCGGAACACTGTTCACAATCTGTGCAAGGGAAAAAAAACTAAAGGTTTCCGCGCAATGCGCGGCCACTGTGCACAGTCGGACGCGGAGACAAAACGGCGTCGTTTTGCCTCAGAAAAAAATTACGCCGCGCGTACGCGCGGAAGCCGTATCCGCGTTTCCAAAAACGGCGTCGTTTTGGGCCGTATAATCTGAAACGCGCGCCATGCGCGGAAGGAAAAATTCGGGGAAATTACCATTTTGCCCCTCCGTGTTTTTTTCGGCAGAATTACCATTCTGCCCTCGGTTCAGTTTTCGAATTAATTACGGAAATGCCATCGGTCCGGTTTTTTCAACTTATTTACGAAAATGCCATTCGGGTTAATTTTAATTAATTTAAATATTTAAAAATTAATTTAAAATTATAACAAAAATAGTAATAATACAAAAATAATATTGGGGAGGATATTTTTCATAAAGTTTAATATTTAAATATTTTAAATATTAATCTAGGTAGCTAAACCATGGTTAGGTTAAATAAATTTATTATTTATTTATTATTTTAAATGTTAATAATAAATAAAGATGATAAATTAGCAATTATTATTTAATGCCTATTAAATAATATTTAAAGAGAGATAAAATTTATAAATTAATTATTTATTATTTAAATATTATTAAATAATAAATAAGGATAATTAAGTAATTAATTATTATTTAATTAACATTAAATAACGATTAATGGAAATTAAATTATTAGAGTAATAATTTATTATTTAATTAAAATAATAAATAAGAATGATTTGATTATTATTTAACCTTAAATAATAATTAAAATTAATTAAATAATTAATTATTATTTAATTGACATTAAATAATAATTAAAGGGGATTAAGATTAGTAAACTATTATTTAATTTCCTTAATTAAATAATAAGTAAGGTTAATTACTTAGTTAATTATTGGTTGATTAACATTAAATTGAAGAAGGTTAAAACTAAGTTAATAATTATTTATTATTTAATTATAATTAAATAATAAGTAAGTACAATTAGTTATTATTTATTTTTAATAATAAGTAGAGTTAATTAATTAATTTCTATTTAATCAATATTAAATAGTAATTAAATAGAGATTGAGTTAATAAAATAAATTTAATTTAATTATGATTTAATTAAACAATTATAATAAGTTGTTTAAGGGTTTAATAAGTGTCCAACACTTAAGAAAAATATTTTCTAACTTATTAAATTATTAACCTAAAATGATTAAGTGTCTATAAGGTTAATAATATTGTTTTGACTAATGTAATTTATGTGTTAGTACTTATGTGGTAAATAAGTTCGTTATTAAGCGTATAATTATGCAAATACGTCGTACTAATTATTAGACCGACTTTATTAATGTTAGGTCTTTCAAAGCAAGTTAGTTAAAGCTAGACAATTATTGTAGCTGAGCAAAAAGGCAAGTTCTCTAACCCTACTCAATTATTATCGTTGAACAAGTTTCCATACTTGTATTTATTGTTAAAGCTTGCAGTGGTTTAATTATTTAAAATTATTCCACATCCATATTGTTTATACAATCGCACTTAGTGCATTTGAAGCTTATTAGTTCTTGATTCATGAACTGTATTAAAAATGTCTTAAGCTAATAATTCAGCTAGACATTACGTTTCTAAATTCAATAACTTGAATACTTTTAAAAGCTTATCCAAACCATTGTTGGGTGCGGATTTCTTATATTAAGTCTGAGAATTGAACAACCCTAAATTAGGGGATTTTGTGTCGGGAAACCGACTTTGGGCGCCAGTGACTAAATGTAATGCATATACAGCGGGTTGAATAGGCTGATCCCCTTGAAAACCAAACAACTCAAAGGGTCAGAGGAAACTCTATTATACCCTAGTTAGTTCAGGGTCCTTAGTGACCACTCAGCATTTTAAGATTCAAATATTCTGTTTATTAAAATTTGAATCCTGTTTCTTTCACAATTGTTATATCTATTGTTGAACCATTGATGATCTTTCCCATTCATTCATGATATATTAAATCTATATGATTGTTATAAACTTGCTGAGCAAACTAGTTGCTCATTCTTGCTATATCATGAACCATTTTTCAGATAATCCTGATTGCTCCAGGAAGGATAAGGGAAAAGGAAAGGCCAAAGCTTAAGTAGCTTATGCATGCTAGTTAGATCTTTATTTATGTATTTACAGTTGTTAAACCTTTTGTAATTCCTTATGATAGGAACTGTTTTTATGTTAAGGTTGATAGACCCTGGTATTGTAACCTTTTGAAGGGAACCAATATGTATTATTCCGCGATATTTAAATGCAATGTATGTATTTAATTGTTAGTAATGTGTTGAATAGTGAGAACCAAACTCGAGGTTATGGAACCCGGATTTGGGGTCGTCACAGGTTGGTATCAGAGCCGTAGGTTAGAAACGTTAGGATTTGCGAAACCTAAGTTATAACCTTAGTATTAAACTCATATCGAGTGCGTTAGGGGATGAATCGGGGAGATTCATCATGTTGTGTATTTTTGGAGATGGATTGAGAAAATCCATCGAGCCGAGATGTACATGATAAAATATCATTTCATTTCATCAATGAATATATTTTATTGCTGTACTAACGTGTGTTATTGTTTTATGTTATAGGATGGCAGAGATCGGACAGTCGAGTCGCACTGCTGAGGAGGACTATATTGATATCCATATGGATACTGCACAGCCGCTGGTGGCTGCACCCGTAGAGGAGCCAGAGTCAGATCCTGAGGAGGGGGATCGTGTGGAGCCCGTCTGGGGCGGAGTCATGAGGCCTTACAGTGAGGATGAGGCAGAGTCAGAGGAGTCTGAGGAGGAGGAGTCAGCTGATGGCATGGGCACCACTGCCGCTGACATCATAGAGGGACTGACCGATAGGAACGAGGGGCTGGAGGCAAGGGTCCAGCATCTAGAGGAGCAGAATCTGACCCATCAGCACATGGAGGATCAGTATAGGGATGCGGCTTATCAGTTCTCTGGCGAGAACACAGAGCTGAAGGAGAGGATTGTGGGACTTGAGGATCAGGTGCAGGAGTACGAGAATTCGGTGGAGCACTTTGCAGTGCTGACACATCAGCTGGTAGATCAGGATGTGGAGCTGCAGGCTAAGTTAGCAGTAGTTGAGACTAGGTTAGCCGAGGCTGAGCTGAAGGTTCAGCAGGTTCAGGCAGAGAAGGCCGCCATCCGTGCACACTGGCAGGAAGCGATAGAGGACCGTATAGAGATGGAGAGACAGCGGGATGCCGCTTATGGTCAGATGATTGAGCTAGAGGAGGAGGTCCGCGAGAAGCGGGTGAGGACGGATAGACTTAGCTACGTCTACCGATCTTCATATGGTAGGCTTCAGAGCAGGGTGCACTACTACCCAGCTGAGGAGGGCCAGTCTATGCACACCATCAGCAGGAGTGTGGTGATGGCCATCGGGGATGAGGAGTATGACGACGCGATCCGTAGGGGGATGCGCAGTCAGTAGTAGTAGTAGTTATTTTCTAATTTCGTATGTAAATAGATGCAGTAGAACCCAACTTTTGTTTTATTAGAGGGTTAATATGTCACTAAATCCCAACTCTAGGAAGTTGTAGGATATGTCAGATCCCATCTTTTGTAGCTTCTCTGGGATAGAAGCATTTATAGCAGTATGCTTTTGATGTAAAGTGCTACGCACTACTGTTTTAACATATGAGTATAAATGCAGTTGAATTTATGTTTATATGCGTGTTGAAATAATTACTTGTATTTTAGCTAGACATTGCCTAAGATACAAAATAATGAAATGAAAAAGATGTAAACAGTATAATAATGTAAATTTTTGTTTATAACAGAAAATGCCGCCACGTAGACAACCACCAAGGAACCAGGGGGTAGAAGAGTCAGTTAACAACGACGCGGGGGGTCACAATGTAGACCCTATGCAAAACTTCGTCGACATGCTAGCTGAGGCAATGCAACACAGACATCCTGTTGTAGCAAATCCACCACCACCACCACCAACTCAGTTGGCAAATTTCAAAGATTTTAAAGCGGTGGGACCGCCAGAGTTTAGGGGAACGTCGGACCCGATAGAGGCCCAGTCTTGGATAAAGGAGATAGAGAAGGCGTTCGTTATCGCAAGAGTAGCTGAGGAGCAAAAGACAGTTTTTGCTACCTACATGATGAAGGGCGAAGCCAATTTCTGGTGGGAAGCCAATCAGAATAGGGTTGGGGATGGTGTGGTGCCCTGGACAAAATTTAAGGAAATATTCGACGAGAATTATTTCCCGAAAAGTATGAAGAGTAGGATGGAGGTAAGGTTTCTAGAACTGAAGCAGGAAAACATGTCGGTACCTGAGTACGCGGCAAGATTTAATGAGCTGGCCAGGTTCGCTCCACATCAAGTGGATACGGAGGAACGCAAGGCCAGAAGATTCGAAAATGGATTGAGACCTTGGATATTCAACAAGGTAGCGGTACTGCAGATTGACTCATTCGCAACTTTGTTGGAGAAGTCAATCATTGCTGAAGGAGGAAGCGACGCATTAACCAAGTACAACCAGGAGAGAAACAAAAAGAAAAATGAAGGGGGAAGCAAGAACAGTAACAGTGGGGGGAATAATAACAACAACAACAACAACAAGCGCAAATGGGACAACAGCAGCAACGAGAAGAGCTCGGGGAATCAACAAGGAAGTGTTCAGAAAAAGCCAGCATGCAATATATGTGGAAAGAACCACTTCGGGGAGTGCAGGAAAGGGAAGAATACGTGCTATAATTGTGGGCAGGTGGGACATATTTCTCCAAATTGTCCCCTCCCAAAGAAAGTGAGATGCTTTTCTTGCGGAGCATCTGACCACCTGATAAAGGATTGCCCTAAGAAGAAGAATGACGGGGGTAGCGGCTACAGGGGCAATAACAGCAAATTGGCTATCGGGGGACCGGTACCACAGAACAAGCCGACAGCCCGGACTTTCAATATGACGGTACAGGATGCCGTGGGGTCAAAAGACGTGGTGTCAGGTATTATTCCGATCAATAATATAAATGCCTATGTATTGTTTGATTCGGGTGCTACCTGTTCATTTGTGTCTGATGATTTCGCTAGACGATTAGAGTTGCCTAGGGACAAACTAGAAAACTCAATGAACATAGAAGTTGCTAATAAAGAGGTGATTCCGGTAGAGTACATACATAGAAATTGTTGTGCTGAAATCAGGGGTCAGAAATTAAATGTGAATCTAATTCCAATACGTCTGGGGGAATTTGATGTAATACTTGGGATGGATTGGTTGTTTAACCACGGGGCGATAATTGATTGTCAGAAGAAGTGCATACACCTTAAGACACCAAATAAGTCTAAGGTTGTATTTTATGGCAGCAAGTCGTCAAGACAGTCTTCTTGTCTAACGATGATGCAAGCCAAGAAATTATTGAAGAAAGGTTGTGTAGGGTATTTGGCTCATGTGGTTGACACACAAGTGGTGAGTCCCGGGATGGAGCAAATACCAGTAGTTAGGGAATTTATGGATGTTTTTCCAGATGTACTGCCGGGTTTACCGCCGGACAGGGAGATAGAATTTGTGATTAATTTAGTACCGGGGACAGCACCGATATCGAAAGCACCATATAGGATGGCTCCGGTAGAACTGAAGGAATTGATGGTGCAATTGCAGGAGTTGTTAGATAATAAGTACATTCAGCCAAGTGTTTCTCCATGGGGAGCACCGGTGCTGTTTGTAAAGAAGAAGGATGGATCGATGAGATTGTGTATGGATTATAGAGAGCTGAATAAGGTGACAATTAAGAACAAGTACCCGTTACCACGAATTGACGATCTTTTCGATCAATTGAAAGGGGCGAAGTACTTTTCAAAGATTGACTTAAGGACTGGTTATCATCAGTTGAAAGTCAGGAAGGAGGATATACCCAAGACGGCATTCAGAACTCGATATGGGCATTATGAGTTTCTGGTGATGTCGTTTGGACTAACGAATGCGCCAGCCGCATTTATGGACATGATGAACAGAATATTCAAGCAATACTTGGATAAATTTGTAGTCGTGTTCATTGACGATATTTTGGTGTATTCTAAAACGGAGGAAGAGCATGCTGAACACCTAAGATTGGTGTTGGAGATTTTACGGAAGGAGCGGTTGTACGCTAAGTTTTCAAAGTGTGAATTCTGGTTGGAGAGAGTTCAATTTTTAGGTCATGTTATTGACAAGGATGGAGTTTCGGTTGATCCGGCGAAGGTTGAATCGGTAATGAATTGGGAACAACCAAGGACGCCGACAGAAGTAAGAAGTTTCTTAGGGTTAGCGGGTTACTATCGGAGATTCATTCAAGACTTCTCAAAGATAGCAACACCGTTGACCAACTTAACAAGAAAGACGGTAAAATACGTGTGGACGGAGAAGTGTGAGGAAAGTTTTCAGGAGTTAAAGAAAAGACTTAGTGAAGCACCTGTATTGACCTTACCAGACGATACAGGAGGTTTTACGGTCTACAGTGATGCATCGCACAAGGGGCTTGGCTGTGTGCTTATGCAAAACGGCAAAGTCGTTGCGTATGCGTCCAGACAATTAAAAGATTATGAGAAGGGATATCCTACCCACGACTTGGAATTGGCAGCGGTAGTGTTTGCCCTTAAAATTTGGAGACATTATCTGTACGGAGAAAAATGTGAGATATTCACAGACCATAAGAGTCTGAAGTATATCTTCACACAGAAAGAGTTGAATATGAGGCAACGGAGATGGTTGGAATTGATCAAAGATTATGATTGTGAAATTCTATATCATCCCGGCAAGGCCAACGTAGTAGCGGATGCTCTGAGTAGAAAGAGCAGGGAGAAATTGTTCATATTGACAGATCAAGAACAATTGGTTCAAGAGATGGCTCGAATGGAGTTGGAAGTGAGAAGTCCAAACGAGTCAATAGAAGTCGAGGTGAGCCCCACCTTGTTAGATAGGGTGAAAGAGGCTCAAGACAAAGATGAGGAATGTGACAGAATCCGGAAGAGGATGACCGATGGAGAAGAGGTCAAGTTTAAAATTGATAGCATGGGATTGCTGAGATTTGAAAATCGTGTTTGGGTACCGCTAGTGCCTGAATTACGAGAGGAAATTTTGCAAGAGGCTCACAGTACTAGATACTCGATACATCCGGGAAGTACGAAGATGTATCAAGATCTACGTCAGCATTTTTGGTGGCCGAATTTAAAGAGGGAGGTTGCAGAATGTGTCAGCCGATGCCTAACTTGTCAGAGGGTAAAGGCCGAACATCAGAGACCAAGTGGATTGTTACAGCCGTTAGAAATTCCTGAGTGGAAATGGGAGCATATCACAATGGATTTTGTGGTAGGACTTCCAGCAACACAGAAGGGATATGACGCAATTTGGGTGATTGTGGATCGGCTAACAAAGTCAGCACACTTTTTGCCGATCAAGATTAGGTTCAGTTTGGATCAGTTGTCCAAACTGTACATCAAAGAGATAGTTTCAAGACATGGGGTGCCGGTATCGATTGTGTCAGACAGAGATCCGCGCTTCACGTCAAAATTTTGGAGAAGTCTTCAGGAGAGATTGGGGACACAGTTAAGAATGAGTACAGCGTATCATCCGCAGACCGATGGGCAAAGTGAGAGAACAATTCAGACATTGGAAGATATGCTCAGGGCCTGCGTAATGGATTTCAAGGGCAGTTGGGAAATCCATCTACCACTAGTTGAGTTTGCATATAACAACAGTTATCATGCGAGCATAGGTATGCCGCCTTACGAAGCTTTATATGGCAGAAAATGCAGAACACCTCTATGTTGGGATGAGGTAGGAGAACGCCGACTGTTGGGGCCAGAATTGGTTCAACAGACGGTAGAAATTATCAAGGTAATAAGAGCTCGGCTAGTAGCAGCTCAAGACCGTCAAAAGAAATACGCCGATTTACATCGACAGAAACGAGACTTCGAGGTGGGGAGTTTTGTGTTCATTAAGGTATCTCCCTGGAAAGGGAAGATCAGGTTTGGAAAGAAGGGGAAATTGAGTCCAAGGTTCATAGGACCGTTCGAAATATTGAGAAGAGTGGGTGAAGTAGCATACGAGGTAGCTTTACCTCCTGAATTGGAACATATTCACAATGTGTTTCACGTGTCGGTATTGCGACCATACAAACCAGACTACAAGCACGTTATCTCCTATGAACCAATTCAAGTCGGGAAGGACTTATCATATGAAGAAGTTCCTGTTCAGATACTCGATAGGAAGGAACAGAAACTGAGAAATAAGATAATTCATTCTGTCAAAGTACTCTAGAGGAATCACGCCATTGAAGAATCTACGTGGGAATTAGAGGAGGAAATGAGGACAAATTACCCGTTTTTATTTGAGTAACCTTATTTTACAATTCCGAGGACGGAATTTTTATAAGGAGGGGAGAATGTAATGTCCTAGAATTTCCACATCTTTATTAATTAAATTATTAATTTAATTTTCAACGAGTTAGTTTTATGAGATTATTTAAATTTTTTTATGTGATTAATTAATTATGTGATTAAATAATTATGTAATTAATTACTAAAATTAATTAAAGGGGGTCACTAATATGTTATTAAATTAGTGAACAAACCCTAAAGTTTTAATATCAAATCAATTGATAAGTTTCCTATTAATTAAATATTCAATTAAATTGAATATAATGAGTGAATTAAATATAATAAATTAATTAATATGACTATTAATTAATGTAAATAATGTAAAATATTAATAATAATATTTATTAGTCCATTTGGTAATTTAATACTTATGGGTTAAAATATTTAATTATTTATTCAATCTAATTATTTATTTAACATGGATTGAATAATTAATGTGTAAATTATTAAATTAGCCCAACATGGGTCAATTAGTAGCCCAAGTGGGGAATAATAAAATTTGACAATTTAGTAGCCCAAACAATTTAATAGAAGCCCAATTGGTATTTTAAATTAAAGCCCAATGATTGGCCCACTTGGAAAAACAATTAAATAACTTATTAATTAATTAAAATAAGAAAAGTGAATTTATTTTTGGGACTTTTGAAGTCCATCAGCCGAAGCATGTGGTGAGGAGGAGAGAGAGTGTATTGTTATTATTATTATTATTATTATTATTATTTGATTTTCTTATTTATTTAATTAAAGGATTGCTTGGATTGATTTTTAAAGTACATAGACACCATGCTTCTTTTCACCTAATGTGGCTAACTTGTGTAAGTATCCAATAGGTGCATGATGGGCTAAAATTATTAGATATATTATGTATCTATCAATATTGCAAGTATACTTGCAAATTAGGAGCATTGTGTTAGTCATTCTTCTTCTTCCATTTTCCAAGCTAGAGAGCATTTGAGAGTGTAGAAAAATTATAGTTGAGAGCAAAAATACCAAGAGAAGGAGTTCTTGGTTCATGCCTTCAAACCTCATCACCTACTTTGGAAGAAAAAGAAAGATAGCCATTAAATCAAGGTAATGGTTATTTTAAATAAAGTTTTGTTTTTAAATTAAATAAATCACCATGTTAGTATAAACATGTTAATATAATTATTAATGTGTAGAGGTAATATTTATGCCATGCTTGAGTTTAATATGTTTGGTTTGTATTTTGGTATATTTTATATGCTAAAATATGTATTTAGTAGTGTGTAAACAAGTTTTGAAATATATTACCAAAAATATTTTTGTAAAACTTAGGTTTGATGTTCTAATATTATAGAACATTAAAGCATGAGAAAAACAAAGTTTGAATCACTTAAAATGGAGTTATACACAAAAAGATATGATTTATGGTAGTTTATGTGATGTAAAATTTTTTATAAAAAAATATTGATATTAAATCATGAAAAATTAATTTTTCATGTTATAAATTAATATAAGATGATTGGTAATTTTTTTGATTTTTATTGAAGAGTTAAAGATTTATTGAAGGTATAATTTTAATTAAAGTGTGTATAGCCGGAACACTGTTCACAATCTGTGCAAGGGAAAAAAAACTAAAGGTTTCCGCGCAATGCGCGGCCACTGTGCACAGTCGGACGCGGAGACAAAACGGCGTCGTTTTGCCTCAGAAAAAAATTACGCCGCGCGTACGCGCGGAAGCCGTATCCGCGTTTCCAAAAACGGCGTCGTTTTGGGCCGTATAATCTGAA